>DWNR01003579.1:0-11648 GCA_018250455.1 Polygonus leo | reverse complement strand
GAGCTTTTAATTCGTGTACTAAATAAATTGAATTAAAATTATTAAAATTTTATGCAGTTTTAATCCATATTGAAAAGCTTGGAGGCATTTTGAATTGCTCTTCTAAATTTAATTTAAGTTGGTTTTTGGTTGTTATTTTTTTGGGTTCAAATTAATGAAGTGTTTTTCTAAATCGGTTTTGATTAACTTATGTGTTATTGTAATTCTTAATTTTTTTGGTCGAGTTAATTTCCAACATATATTTTCTACATTATTTTATTAATATATAAAATTTTATAACATTAAAAATATTTTATTTGTCATAAAAAATACCGAAAAAATCAACCAAACAAAAATGTGTTCGTGGCATATGTAATGGTTCCGGAAGCTTACATGGGTCTCTTACATTTTTCAGGTGAATCCACATACTTGTGAGGGTGGCACGTGGGATCAGTGACCTCTCCACTTCTATACATAAATATCCCGCTTAACCCCCTCCACTATATGGGAAAGGCTCGAATTTGAACTCTAACACGATGCCGTAAAGACTATAATCCCCTCCCAGAAGCCTTTGCCGTAGTGACGTCGTAACGAACAATTAGTGTTCTATGTGTGTCTAAAATGTGTAGATATTCGGAATATAAATAATAATGCGGGTCGTGCCATTGCCCCGTCGGATGTACGAAACGGTTCGAACTCATTGATAATACAGATGTGATAAATTGTGTGCTGAACGGACGATAATAAGTGATCGAAACGGAAGATTAGCGAGTGACGCTTCTGGATGTTCTCTATTCTCTGTATGTAAGTACACGCCGTTGTGGACGCTGCGTCTATGAGAATAAAGTGTTGAATCGTTTGTAGGTGGAATAGAGCGTATTTAGTGGCGTCAATATGATTAGTTAGTGATTTATGTTTTCACTTTCGGTACTAAAGCGTCGTGAGGATAACGAACGCGACGTATGCTCTACTCAAAATGTTCTACACATCTTATGACTGAATTAAGTAAAGTACATTGGTTATGTTTATTGAATATCCTCGAAGGCATCGCCGTTTGTGTATTTCTGGATAAATACGAGGTTCCGTACTTGTTATTTATTAATTTTTATAAACTAGACGTTATATCATAACGAATCCTTGATGCATCTCCAACTGAAGAATGAGTTTGTAAAGTGGCCGCTGAGATAAGATGGACAAATGTGAACAATCAGTCAGAAGTTCTCAACGTTTAAATACAGGAGTGTAATTATTTAACGTTAAAGCAGTTTCTATATATTACTTTGTTATGTAAAAAACGTGGTAAATAAATAATAGAAAATAATTTATCCGAATTCAATTTGTTTGATAATTTACTGTGATCAAAAAATACATTTTTTTTTTATTTTCATTTGACCTAGATTTCTTATGACCACAATTTATTAATAAATTAACTTATCAAATGGTTAATGACCTCTGATTGATTGTTCAATTTTCTTTTTTATCTCCTCGGTCAAAACATAGTTGGACCGAACCGTTGGAAACGATTTTATCGATCCAAATGTGACCGTGTAAAGTTTTTAGCTGTATTTTAAATATTTATAGAGGACATGTTTTTTAAACTATTTTTTGTATCCGCCACTTTGTAAGCCTTTTAACTGACGTTTATAATTTTAGTGTTGCCCGTTGCGATGAGAGATTGCCATTGCAAAAAATCAGTTTAAAAAATGTGTCGTCCCTTCTAAGAGAATAATGTAACTATAGTTTTTTAAAGGCCAGTTTGAAATGCAAAAACGACTGCAGGGGTTGTTTTTTTTTTTAATAAATAAATATATTTGTTTGGATTTTAAACGCAATTCTGGAAATGTTTGGACGCGTGTCGGTATGTCAGTCGGTTCGTTGTGATTACTATAGTTTTGGTGAAACGAGGAATATGTTTTGTAATTTACGTTACTGTGTTAGCACTTACTGTTGTTCAATTTCCAACTATTATGTTTGTGGATTTTGTTTATTGACACTATGATGAACGTACAGGTGGGCCTTGATTCAATAATGTGCAATTTTATTCGTACAAATAGAATATTATTGATTGAGGAGTAAATACCATTAGTTTAATGAATGAGAATTATTTTGTATGTTTAAAAATAAATTGTAAGTGCCTTGGTTGAGACGTCCTGGCCATATGCGAGTTATTTTTAACATACTAAATTATATTATCTTCAACTATTGTAATGTACTAGAATTTAGATATTTTGATTGCATACATTGCATAAATTAAATACATGTTATTATTTGATTGTGAATGATAAAAGAAACTGATATTAAAATTGCCAATCGATGAGTAAGTTTCAAGTTTTGGTTTTAATCGAGTGAACTTGTGCATTGTTGAATGAAGCGGTCCTCACCTGGTCGTGTTATGTTGTAAGGAACCAGTTAAATGGTGGTGCTGTTATGATTATTGCAACATCCTTTTACGAGAAGTGGATTACTCGTGGACTTTTATATTATATGTAATTATTATGTATATTTATATGTAATATCCTTTACAAGACGCTTAATGACCCGTCTCTGTGTGCGTGACAGTGGTGTTCGACTGACTGTCGAGATGTCGCTACAATGTAACGGTTGCTTTGTATTAAGAGATGTCTTTTTGTCAATGTTTGACACATATTTATTTTTATTGTTTAGGTTCGTCAATTAAATTTCAAAATTTTGAAATCCATTTTAGTTGGTTAATTTTAATTAGTTTTTTGTTAATCATATACATTTTGCAAAAACTAAATTGTAATATAATCTAAATGAAAAGAAATTGACGTAGATAATTTAATTTGAATTCAGGACCTTTATAGTATATCATTAAGTTTGTTATTTTAAAACGTATTTGTAAATTTGAAAATTAAAACTGCGATAAAAAAATAAATTCAATTAAGTATATAGGCAAAAATTGTTTACATTGAGGATGCTACTCTATCAAGAGTACATAACTCTGCATAAGGTCCTTTTCATTTATTTTATTATACATTTCTATAATATTATTTGTAAAAGTTGAAATAATATATTAGCAATACTTACTTCTTATTTCGGCAAAATGTAAAACGAATATGCCATCTATCTACTATATACTTATGTACTTAGTAATAGATGATGTAACATATAAATACTCTACTAAGAGTATATTATTCTAAACTTTAAGTATTTTTTTCTTTAGAGTCTTAAAGTTTATATACTAACTGATAGAGGATAATCTCTTAATGCAAAGCAACCTAAAGTAAGCTTGTTTACTAGAGTACAAATGAAACGACTTCATACAATAATTAGCCAAAAATCTTAAGTGAAAATACCCCTCCGATTTCTATCCTGAAATCGTTTATTTTACAATGAAACATGAATGCAAAAATCGTTCGTGATTTTGTTCCTTCGTTTGGATTATTTTTTGTTACATGCACGAATACTTTTGTACTATGATTTTTATTTCTTTTAGGTAAATCGTTTCTATATTTTTATTACTAATTGTTAGAGAAATATATGCCGTAAGGTGAGGCAGATTTTCCCACCACGGGCCCCTTGCTTGCAATACTTTTTGTATCGAGTAATTTTAAATTTTTAAAATCTTATTAGGTCAATTAGAATAGAGTAAATTCAAAATATTGGAAAACAAAGTGAATTGGAAGCTATATATATATTTTTTTATAAAGTAAACCACAATATGCATGTCTTTAAACGACATTAAACAAAATAATAATAATTTTAATGTACATTGAATTTATAATTAGACGATATTAAAAGTATGTGTATGTAAGTGGCCCCAGCTTGACTTAGTCCATTGACGGACAGTAATTTTGTTTTTTTTTTGTGTAGTTTCGAAAGATCTCAGCAACTGCCATCATGTTTAGGCTACGCGCATCTTCACTGTGAGATTTATACGAACATATGTAGATATCTGTTTTATTTAGACAATATCGATACAACAATTGATGACTATTGAAAATAAAATACTATCTCTCATAAACAATATTTGAGTTTTGCAATAATATGCGATTTATAGATATAGAATAGAAGTCATGTTTGTGACATATTATTAAAAAATATCTAAATTACCAATTTTAATACCAATTTTTATTTGTATATATTTATATAATACGTATAAATTTCACAGTAAAGTTCTATTAGTAAACAATCCAAAAAAATCTGTAAGTGGATTTGAATATCGGTTTTAGACGCATTTAAGATTCGATTGATTGATTTAATAATCAACAAAAAAATGTTAATATTAAAAAATATATTGATTTAAATTACTAAATTTGCCTGGAGTACATTTTAAAGTATTCTACTTTTACTTGAACCATGTCTAGCTAATCTAATTTAAGATTGAAGGTCCGAGAATGGATTTTCTTTTTGAAAAAATAAGGTCGTCGTAAAAGGCCCAAAAGTAGCTCTTCTTCAAAGACGATACATAAGTGACTTACCTGGGGTTGCAAACATCTACACGGGACGCTGTTTTTCTTTAAATTACCTGTCTGTCTGTCACTTTATTGGAATTTAAAAAATACAAGTCAACATATAAAAAGCTGATCTGGCAAACGCGTTGAAATTGGCCCGGACCAACATTTTTATATATAATGATTAAAAGGTATTCGTAATTTTAAATGCGTCCAAATACTGATCACATGTTGTTTAACACTTTCAATGCCAACAGTACATGATTCCCAAAGACTTTATACTTATAACATATGAGAACATTTTAATACAACGTATAAAATTGTAGATCCATTTAAAATTCAATTTTGAAAGTATAAATAGATTAATAATAATATAAATACAGATGAAAAACAGCATTACTGACTTACTCCAACTCCAACTCTAATATTTCGCTATATTTCTAATTGAATTTGACTTAAACTGAGTATTATTATACTGAGCTTCATATTCACCAGAGTTATTCGAGGTAACGGTAAGCGAGGAACAATCCAAGAATAGGAATTTGTTATAGCTCTGGTGTTTTAAAATTTCATCGCTGGATTTGAGGTTCCTCGCTCATTTGTAGCAAAACCAATCGCAGCCTTATTGCAGTGAAGAAAAATGACTAGCTTACATTTGTTGACTAATTATTTTTTCTGTCAAAAAAGTACTTCATGCTTGTTTTAGTCTCAAAAGACCTACTTGTTATTAAAAAAAAAATACATTAAAACACGTTGTATTAAAATGTTTTCAAAATAGTTGAGCACTGGCGTTGGCGATGTTAATTTTGAAAATTGTCCTGAATATTAAAAAAATGAGCGTGTAATGAATATGGAATGTGATTGTTTTTATTTTTCTGTAAATAAATATATCATTTTCGAAATTGTGACGCTTGAAACATGGAGTGAAGTGCTAGGAACGGATATCGATTTTCTATAATATTTTTTACAATAAAGAGTTTTGTGTGTATGAAGTATGAACTTTTTGTCAAATGTTTTTTTATGGACATATTTTTTTATATTAAATTCGATTTATCAGGGCCTACTTTTGTAAAACTTTTTGAAAACTAAACTTGTGAAATTTGTTTGTATTGTGTACAGTTTGCGGCAAGAATTTTGGGTGTTTCTTTTTTTTTGGACTATTTTGCGGGACCCATACATTTGATAGGAAAGTTGTGTTAATCCTTTAAATCGTTATATAAAAAAAAACGTAATATTTGTACGAATAGTCTCAAAATTAATTTTATAATTACAAAGAAGCATTAGAAAATGATGCACACTAGAAACATGTTGACCCAGATTTTGTCACAAAATAATTCAAATATGGTAAATCAGATATTTCAATCTTATTAGAGCATCATTATAACAAAGGATAAAACTATTTCCCATGATACATGGATTCATATTATGGATCCACCAAGTAATGCCTGATACTATTAATTTCATCACATTCGTATACAAAAGTAGGAAGTTAAAATTTCTCTTAAAGTGTTTCAAATTTCTTGCCGCGAACTGTAGCAGTCCTAATTTTATTTTGTTTACTGATACGAATAAACAATATCAAAAGTAATCTATGTGTATTCTTATGTAACACAGGTAGCCCCTCAGGCCTAAAAAATAGATGCAATATTCGTTCCTAGCATTGATTACAGTTGGTCTCAATTAAGATCTTAAACATCATGGATTTATTGCAGTTATCCCGGTATCTAAACTATCAATTCATTTAATACGAGATAAAAGATCAAAATTTTATTTAAAACACTTTCTCTTATAAAACTCTTATTTTACTAAGATAACAAAAATATTTCATTTGCTAGACGTACATATAGATTGAGCACTAAGTTGTAGCCAAAAAAGATACTAAACTTTAAGTTAGAGTGGGATGACATAAATAATTGGAATAATTCATTTTAGTATTTCAGTAATGGAATATAAACTATGAACATAGACAACAATACATGTACAATATTTTCCACTAATGATTAAAAGTCTATGACTCTTACTGAAAATAGTCGAAATACTACTATACTAGTATACAAGATTTTTTTTAATATGACATCCCCTACTTAAAAAATTACAGTCTAAATCGGTTCATAACAAGCTGTATTTCATAGATATTTTGTAACATACACAAATCTTTGTTTCAAATTAAAAATATTTTAAGCTTTTTAATAAAATATCATGAAAAAATAAGATCTAATTTGCGACCAACATGTAAAAAGTCGGAAGTGGACATAGCAACGGATATTTGGTATGTAAATAAATACTGTTATCTTAAATTACTTAGTGTTAACGAGATCTGTTTTTCTGTACTGTGTAAGTTTGCGTGGTAACTGGGTTATTGGGAACGAGAGTTATTTTGCTATTTTTGACGACGAAAACACATAGAGGGAGCTGGCGATCACTAGTTGTGGTTTGGTCAAAGTTGATTTATTTTTAGTCTGTATTCTCTTTATATTTTTAATTTATGGTAAACCAATTCCTAATTTATGGTTGGACAAGTGTGGCTGCTTGCCATACAACTTAAAAATGTCCATGGGTAGCAAAGGCCTTTAGGTCGAGTGCTAGGTGGATTCTATACAATAAAATACAATAATTTAAATACCATGCATATCACAGCTGGTCACAAAACTAAATAACCACATCCTTGGGATTTATGAATCATGTGCCCCATTTAGATCATTATTTGTTGTTTACCAGCCTACCACACCTATCTTCGCCGTGTAGCAGAATTAAAGCTTTGGTAAGATTTACATTTATGAGGTGGTCCTTAATCCTCAGAGATAGCAACGTATCTGTCGCTGACTCCAAATAGAACTAGATCTGGAATTATCTAGAATCGTCAATCGATCTGCCACCTACACTACAAGAGTATGTAGTCACATACTCTCATGAACTTTGAAAAATAACAATTCTAATGATCCCTAGCTCCTATTCTATTGTGTATAAGCGGGCCCATATGTTCGGTTTGCCCTAAAGATCATAAATACAAGATGTGATGTTTAAAATGTACATGCTTCAACTGCGTCCTGCAACCATCTTCACGGAACTAAAACTGGTTAGGATGAAGCATGATTTAAAGCGGCGACATAGAAACTTATATCAGTAATCTTGGTTTTATGATCTGTGGCATGTCTTTGTACGGTCAGTAGTCGTGCGTTTCTATGACGTTTTAGGTACGATGTTTGTTTGTAAGGCTCACGATGTGTTTGATTAATTTGTGAGGCGTTGTTCTGATAGAATGTTGTTGCGTTATCAAAGTTAGTTTGAATGTATTTTTTTATTATATTCAATTAAATTAAATCGCAAGACTTCAACAATGGAATGTCAAGGTGATTTGACTTTCCTAGACTTCAGGAGCGTGAAAAGTTTAAATACTATTCTATTATCAAGGCTTCTATTATTCGGAATTGATCTTTAGCGCTTTCATTGAAGAAAGTGGTAGTCTCTCTGAGAATTTAACATCTGTAATCTATAATGATAATTGCAATGCCTTTTATCAGAACAACGCCTGGGTATCGTTTTATAGTGTATGGGTTTGTAATGGTTAGAGTATATTAGGGATAGAACTTCATGAAACCAGTCGATGGTCAGTAGGTTCAATTCCGTCGTATCTGTTTGTCTTCTAGTCTATGGTAAGAAAAATAAGAGTCTAAAGAGAAAAGGCTAAGATAGATATGAAAAATATTTTCGTGTCTACGGTTACCGAGTGGTTATTTAATATTTTAACTAAATAAAAAACTTTATTTCATCCAGAAAACGTGTTCGGTTACTAAAGACCAGAAGACAGATATGATAAACTTAGTTTTTTTTTTATTTAATAGTGTGTAAAATGTTTGATTAAACTGGTCGTACGCTTTTTATTTGTTTAGTCTTAATTATAATGCCACTAAAAGGGCATCGTATATTTTTATAAATAGGCGATTTAAATAACTTATGTAGGTAATGTTTCCGTATGAGAAGGAAATGTGGGAATATTTTATTTGGGAGATCGTTATGTAAGATAAATCAAGAATTTTTAATTAATGTAAATATTGATGATGTGATGATTACTTAAACAGATAGCTTGCATAAAAGTCGGTCTGTATTTTTCAAAATACTTATGTAAATTTTCGAAATATGGACGATTACACTGAATTACAGGCAATACCGACTAAAACTCCCCAATTGGTGATGATGATGGTCTGAAATTCCCGCCCGATAAATCTTTCACCTATAAAATGTTATTTTCGCGAAGATGATTGAAAGGAATTAAGAAGAATAGATTTAGACAGGTTATGAAGTTAAGTTATTTAAGGTTAGGATAGAAACGTCATAGAATCGGCACGCAGAAGCAATTAATATTTTTAATTGCAACTAAATTTAAAATTTAAATAGTAATTTAATTCATTATTATTATTAAAATAATGGGGCCCGCCGGCTTTTTGTTGTTTGCTCGTAAAAGGCGCTACAGAGGTACTCATTTTTAAAATTTTCTTCGAAGATTGTTAAGCCTTAAGCATCTTTGAATGTATTTTTTATCTGTATGTAAATATTTTAGACCGATAAATCTTGGCCCGTGTGCATTGCAATTTTACAGCAAAGCATTGATGGCCTAGTGGTAAAATTCTGACATCTCATGCTGTGGTCTGGGTGTAAAAACAGGCACCCATATTTTTAAAAGTGATGTGCGTCTTAAGATTGAATTATCACTTGTCTTTCGGTTATCCCACTTGATGGAACAACCTAACTCTTACGTTTGTCAAGTTCGCCAATACGACTTTGGCCAATGCTTTGGCTCGTATACCTCTGTAACGCATTTTACAGTTTGAAAGGTGCGCCGTATGTTTTTTAACTTTTTCTAATAGCTAGTCTTTTTGAAAATAAAATTGTGATTAAAATACAAAACTATTCAATATAATACATAATTTCATAATTAATTACATGGATTTTTCGTAATCGTGATTTTTAATATCCAATCTAAAAGCAAATATATTTATTACCTTCAATAATTATATTGTCAAAGCGACTAGCTACTTAGAAAATGTATTATAATCTAGCGGACATAAACTGTGTCAAATGCGGGATATATTTCGACCTTAATACTTATGGCTTCTATTTTCGCGAATATTTAAATATTGATCAATGTCACATATCCATTTTACAGACAAAAGTAAAGATTTCTGTCTGTTCGTCTGACCCAGCCAGTACCAAGTAATATCGAAGATTAATCCGCTTTTTGTTGCAGTTTCAATGTCCGTTAGAACGAATTGTTATGTAAGTTTTGTTTGGCTAAGACTGTTCCAGTCACACGAATGCTTCCAGTTTGAAAATAAAAACGTGTTTTATTTTCTTAAGCGTCATGAATTTGTAACATTTTTCTCATTAATTAGTTTTAATTTAATTAATTTTAATTATCGCTTTGTGTTTTGAAAAAAATGCGCATCGTTGCCACGATTCTGTTCGATTGTAAATATGAATGAAATTCCACGTCGCATACATTTGCAGTTTTGTGTGCAGAAACTATCACAATCAATTGGCGTCCGATTAAAATAAATAATATACGCATTATCAAGTACAAAATAGGAGATATTAGTTGGTAACGCATGGACAGTGTCGGGAATATGTTGGAACCGAAATTATTTTTGAAAGAACTCTTTACCATCTTAGTGTTAATGATCCCCATTCCAATAATTGTGGACGTTATAATATTTATCAACACCTTTGCACGGATCTTTTCGTTGTCGGTTTCTCGCTCGACCCCCCACCACCCCCTTTCATCAAAGGTTTAGCTTTAAAGATTGTTGTTTGCCTTATAATGTGATCTTATGACGATTATACTTAAAGGATGTCGCAGTAAGTTGCGTTCGCAGCAGTTCGTGCTTATTCGATTACCAACATGCTGTATATGTCTGGATTTAGGGCGGATTCTGGAAAATTCTCGAAAAAATATAGTCTAATATAAAAGTTACGTATTTTCACAATATTATGGCGTTGAAGGCACTACTGTAATATTTAGTTATGTAATAGTAGTTAGCACGAATGTAATATTTAGATTTTTTTGTGCAGTGTAGCCATTTAATATATAGTTTTTCCATCACATTATCAAAAGTGTCTAAATATTTTCCCTTATGCTGTTTAATGACGTCATTTAATACATTATTATTCTTTTAATCATATTACAATGTATGATTATACTCTCTTTATGCTGTGCGTGGCGACTATCCATAAATTATTTCGCCACCATTACCTTACGCCATTCAATATATTATTTTTTCAAGTCGGCAGACCTCTATGTAATTTATTTATTTAAGGATATCTAACAGTTTACACAGACTAAGAATTTTGTTGAGGCATATTCCAGGTCTTAAGGACGCCGTATCTAGACAGCTACAACATACGAAGTTTCTGGTCTATCTTCTGGATTTATCTATTAAAACACTTAATTTTCTTACTGACCAGATCACAAATAAAATATACCCTGGTGCAAGCACGAGCCGGCTGCGAGCGCAGCTCTGGTTCAAAGAATATGCCTTGTATAATGATAACAAAATGAATTATGTAATATAAGACTTGACAATGTGCGGTGTTACGGTAGGAACAGTGGATACGTGTCAATTGGATACAATTTAGTACGGCGAAGAGGGCTTCATTAGTTTTGTTTACCTTCAATTTAATCTATGCTAAGATTTGAAAATATTAATTTTGTTGCTAGAACTTATCTTCAATTTCACGTTTAAAATCATCCTGTATAGTGCGATTAAACGAACTTTGATAATTCAATGTATTTTTTAATTTAAATGTTTTCCAGAGCGACTAATTTAAAATTGTAAATTTGAAATGACATTGAAAAAATCGAAAAATTAAATTCAATAAATAATACAATTTGCACTAATAAAGCCCCCTCCGCGAAGATATATTAACTTTTTTTTATGAATCGTAAGAAATTCTTAGTTCCACAATAATTAAAATAATATATGTAATTTTTTCTTATCTTAGTAAGTAAAAGATCTCATATGTGAAATGATTTTGTTTTGTCTTTTTTATATTTTGATGAACTTCAGTCGTCGAGTTGATTTAAAGACAACCTATGTAAAATAAAAATATTGATGTATATAATTTTGTGTTTCTTTTAAATCTGTTGGTGAAGTCAGTAAGTATAGTCACGTAGGTTAAGATTTTTTTTTTTTTTTTAATTGTGTAGTTGCTGTTGGCCCTAAATGGCCTTTACAGCTTTACCGTAGGTTTTGTGGCAAG
>DWNR01003578.1:0-11650 GCA_018250455.1 Polygonus leo | reverse complement strand
GGTAGCAACGCATCTGTGGTCAACTTCAAGTACGATTTATTCGTACTCCGGGATGATCACTAATGTCCATGGGCGGCAGTGACCACTTACCATCATCTGGACTGCACGCTCGTTTGCTACCTTAAGACAAAATAAAAATATCCACTTTAAATGCGACAACCAATATGAACCTATCAGTCAACTAAGTAAACGCATTCAGACTCCTGCGCATTGCAATATTTGCATAAATTAATTTGTTTAACGCATCACAGTTATTTCGCAACTGTGCCATACTACCTACTCTTACAAAAGTCGTCTATGCAAACTTAAAAAGCAAACACTCAAATAGATACACTTAGCGTGTGAGGTCAGTGAGGACACAGGGGTAAGACTGCTAAATACCTACTTGAGCCAAACATTACCCCGTGCTTCTCTTTTGGAAAGTAAATATTTGATTATAAACTACAGTGTCACAACTACTCAACAATACAGGTAGTATTGCGGGGTACTCTAAGGCACAAGAGCACGACTTCTTGTTTCTTTTTTAAAAAGTAAAAAATCGAATCCATTTATTGTGCGTATGCCGCCTGAGAGGACATTGGGGTTAAAGTACTCAACAATGTTACCCCTTATGACGTTACTCCTTGCTTCTCCTTTGCCTCAATATGTCATCTCCGCCATATACATATATATAACAATGCCACCGATGATGCCTGTCCTTCCAACATAAGATATGCTTTTCATGTAAATAAGTAGCATATAAGCAAGCAGTCCACTTAATTCAGTATTGAGAGGAGATTCTTTAAAAATACTGGTTTATCTTGTCTGAATAAGGAAAATTCAGAGCAAAATTAAAAAGCGGGCAAATGCAAAATAGCGCAACTATTTTTTTGTTCGAGATTTAAAAACCTCTGAGATTTATTCCTATAAATTCTTGTTTTTTCTACAAGATGTGAAACGATTGAATATTTTAAATTATTCATTTTGAACATGTTGTTAAATGTCTTCAGCAAATGTAAGATCCTGGGTGAAATTGTGAACCAGTAGCATTATCTCACTATATAACTATCGTATTGTTTGCATGTCCGTATTTTTGACTAATCAATTGATTTAAAAACCCGAGCGTTTTTTGGAATCATTTAACGAAGTATTGTTTTTAAGTAGTAAAAAATTAATACATCATCGTTGTGTTATTTATAAAGATACGCAAAATGTTAAAGGTTTTCCGGGTATTACATAAATTGATTGACGTTTAGGCTCATAACTCTAGGCTTAATAGGATAATATATTATTTTAAATATCCAAACAATCAAATAGCTTTTTATATTGTTTTGTTTTATTTTGTCACTGGTTTATTTAAATTTGAATCTTCAAAGAAGTGAATTGGATTGTATGTTATTTTTTTGTGAAATAGTTTGTGTTCGTTTTTAGACAAACATGCGTACTATAATTTGAAATCTATTTTTCGCTTTTTTTTCTGTCTTAAGCAATCGAATATCTATTTGAATTTTAAAATTTTTTGAGGTGTTGAACCTCAAGGAAAAGACCTCAATTCCTATGATTTGTTTTAGTTTTGATGAATATACCTTTTATGTGAATTCGATTATTACAGTATTTTTTTAGTCATCTTATTCTTTATTTGTGTCGCAAAATAATTAAATCAATTATTTTATTACATAATATAAGTATAAATACTCAATACCATTTTCCCTGAACTGGTACTGAATTTAGAACCTCGCTTTTGTTTGCGCCGAAGAATAGGTCTATAAAATAATGGCAAATAATACGATTAGTTCCGATATTTCCTTATATATATTTTAATATAATATTATTTAACGGTATAATTTAATGTATGGTTTTTCTAATCACTACAACTAAACCGCGTAAACCAATTCAATCATGGTCAAGATTCTTATTTCAATATTAAGGTTACCAACCCAATTAATTTTTTAAGACAGCGATATTTCAGGTAAATAAAAAGATGAAAATTCTCAGACTTTGTCATTTCCATATCTATATTATTTTTTATAACAGAATATCGTGGATATCATATATACATATAAACACAGATATATGTTAATATATCTGTGCATATAAACGAAAAAGCAAACATACACAAACATGGGACATTTAAATCCAACGTCCAAATAAATAGAGCATCCAGACAATTTTAAGAACGTATTGAAAATATTTATAATGGGGCTTATGAAATGTATATTTTTATGTGGTATCTTTTTAGTATTTAAAATAAATTATCACCGGCGGTAAGAAAGAGTTGAAAGGTACCCTGTGTCCTTTTCTATCTTCAGATAAGTGTACAAAAATCCTTTTTTACATAAGTTATAACGTTAATAGGACTGTCCAAATATAAACATCCGCGACTTGGCCGCCATATTTAAGGAAAATTAATGTCCACATACTTATAATCAAACGCTTGACCTTTTCAAATACCTGTTGTATATTCCACATCCGCTAAACACTCGGGTCAGCCACAAAAACAAATTTGCCTTGAATAGATGAGTCGATTATTATACTCAAATTTATTAATGTACATGTGTTAAATCCCCATGGAGATTGGAAATTGTTTTTTTCCAAGGCTAAGTATTTTTTGTCACCTAATCAATATGTGTGGTTAATTTCGCCTACGCATTGTGTTTTTTGCCGGAGACACAATTCATTAGCACATCTTAGATATTTACTAAAATTATCATCACTGATCTAGCACCTGATCTATACAAATAAATAAAATTGGAGTGTCTGTTTGTAATATAAAAATTACCGCTTTTTACTAAATGCCTATGTATGTATACATGGTACATACAAAGTGACATTTTTTACAATTTTTGTCTGTCTGTGTTCCGGCTAATCTCTGGAACGGCTGGACCGATTATGACGGGACTTTCACTGGCAGATAGCTGATGAAATATGGAGTAACTAAGGCTTTTATTTCAGAATTATATAAAATAATATGAACGAACTCCGAATACCACGCAGGCGGAGCCGTGAGCACAGCTAGAATTCAATATAAATCAGGACGATCCTGTAGGTAGAATGTATATTATAGAAGTAGTAGACGTGCCAATAGAAAGTTGATAGACATTAAAAACCTAGCTTCGAAAAATAGTTCTTAGTTGAGCAAGTAATAGTTAATTTGTAATACATACTTCGAAATTAAATGCATACACTTTGAGGATCAGTGTCTCATAAGATGACTTCGGAGTTCGAATGCCAAGCACGCACAACAAATTTTCTGGAAATTGTGAATATTTTAGAAATTATCTATCACTCGCTTTAACGGTGAAAGGAAATTGTACACGGAAACCACATCTCAGAGATTTTCTAAATGAATTAAAGGTATGGGATGCCCTTTAAAACTACACATGACCACTGTAATAGAATATACCCTAAATGCATTTCACGCTGAGATTTGAGCCTACTTGTGGGACAATATGTATGATGATGAACTAACTTCAACTTACATACATACATTGTTTACATATATACATTACCAGGTGTTAGAACTTGTTTAATTCGACCGGGGAGGTACTACCGCCACCCTTATAATCCTCCGTAAGGAAATTTTTGTGTTTCGGCTTAGAGAAGAGTGGTTGACGGGTTACTTTTACACGAGGCTATTATTCTTAGTCCTCAGGGGTAGCATCTGTGACCAACTTAGATATGATTTAATCGTACTTGGGTATGATTATTGAAGTCCGTGGGCGGCAGTGAACAATAACAATCAGGTGGACTGCACGCTAGTTTGCAACCTTTATACGATAAAAAAAATCTTGTCGGTTCTTTTTTACTTATGCATTTTCGAGCATCCTGTTGATGTATTATGTTAATATATTAATATTAAAATTCGTACAACAATCAATATAACTAGCGAAATAGCTATGTAAATTAATTAATTAACATTTTTTTTACAGAAGCATAAAATAAAATTTAGATACGTAAATAATGTTTCGGAATTCATTGGTTCAGGTCAATTTAAATAAAGCCTTAAGTATTTTAACAAATGGTTACAAGCATAGTTGATAAATACGACAATATTTTAAAATTATACATTACATTAGGATTTTAATATTTAATGCAATGTTATTGGAAAATTAATTGGGTAAATATCATCAAATTATACAACCAATTAATATGTACAATATAACGATAATACTAATGGCTTGTTATAAATTAAACAATGATTTATTATACCGGATCTAATATTATTATTTCAGTATCATATTGTAGCAAATAAATAAATAAGGTACATAATATTATACATTTTTGTTTCTATAATATCAATAAATAATAAAAAATGTTTTAGCATTAAGTTTCCCTTTTTATTCCGTATGTGCAAAATATAAATGATAACAAATATATGCCGGATGTTAACAACGGTGATCTAATAATAGAATGGGTTTATCATAATCGTGAATCATCATCATCTGCATTATTAACTCGTTTTTGTTCCGTTTCGAAATCAAAAAGAGGGAGAGAGAATCTTTTTTAAAATGAACGGGTTTTTCCAAAGGAATATTTTAATGAGCAGTGTAAGATCTTTCATCATTATAATATTCGTTAAATATGTAAAAAATATTTTTATAACATTATCATCATAATCATCACAACCCATTATTATCCCACTTTAGGGCACGATTCTTCTGTCACATTGAAAAGGATTTAGGCTATATGCAACCGCGATGGTCAAATGCGAATTGGTAGATTCTACATAAACCCTTTAAATTTCTTGACAACCTCTTAGGGGTGCTAGTTTCGTCTAGAAAAGTAAGAGATAATTATGCATGTAATAAAAAAATTACATATAAGTACCTGGGATTCGAATCTGGATTCGCAGCCTGAGAGGTCCATTAGTTGTACACACTTATTACTCACATTTTGATATTTAATATAAAAAAATCCTACGTTTACATCGTAAATTCGATCCAAGATCTGAATAATAATAAGATCTTACCACTAGAGACTAACATCACTAACATGCAGTAATATCTGCGGAAGAAAGTTAATTTAGAGAGCTTCATCAAATTACTCCGTCACTAAATATATGTATAATAGGTATGGATATAAACTCGGATTCGCGAAATTGTTACGCAATCGTTGACGGGGACACCATTTTATCTGACGGCAAATCGTAACGGAAATAACGTGAGTACAGAGACGGATTGGAACAGTAAAATATTATAAAATATATAAAATAAAAAATAAAAATAAGAGGATATTTTAAATGCCCTTGAATTTTTTATATCTAAATAGCGATCGGCATACGGGCCGCCTGATGGTAAGTTTTTACTGTCTTTGCCATGGACATTTGCAACACCATACGAAATATCATCAAATTTACGTGGGGCTATGTTACACAAACTTTAAAATGTTGAATTTTAAATCTTTAATACTACACGTGAAATTTTACTTTCTCGTTCGATAGCTGTTAAAAAATAGTGTATACTATCAATTTCTATAAAAATCTATTGCACTTATATTTTACTATATTAAGCCAAAAAAAAAACGTTTTAATGAGATTAATCTACGAAGCAATTAATATTTTTTTTTGTTGTGGTTTTTAAACTTATCCTGATAATTAACAGACCAAGACCGCATTAAAATATTATATTTTAAATATTATTACACTTTTTAAGAATTGAATATTTTTTCTTCCAAATCCGGCCCTTTGGAGTGCATTAAACGACGCATCACGTCGAGATGCGATCAAGATCGAAAATGGTCGATCAAGGGGAGAAAGTGTCGCTATGGGAATAGACTCCAACTATACTTGTAGTGACGTACTTACTAGCCTTTTGTTTTGTTATCGTGGCTCTATACTCGTAAGCTATTTATAGTTTTTAGAGTTACCCTTATAGTTTTTACCTTATACCGTTATAGTTTTAGAGTTACCCTTTATTAAATTAAAAATAGACATTCCTTTTGAATTTAAATTGCTATTGGATACAGGATAATACGTATTCAGAAGAGGATATTCAGGAGAACTCATATATCAACATCTAATAAATTTTATCAGACAACTTGCAAACACAGAATCAATATGCAAGTTTACTATGATTAGAATGTATTATAACTTCAAGCTTGATTTCAACATTTTATTACAAACAATTACAAAGATGATTTCCATAACATATTTAAAACTCACTGTCTATTTCTATCAAACGTAGAACTAGTTAGTAAACAGACTGCTCATCTTGAGACGTATGCGGACATCCTCTTCGACACGAGTAGTTCGGCTGCAGTGATGAATAAATATTACGTCAGGACCTTCAATGTGTTCGCAACTCAACTTTACAACACAGTTCGCCGAACTATTCCATTTATAGCTTGCTCATAAAAATTAATATGTCGGCTTCTTGTTGTATAAAATTTAAGTGTACAATAACTAAAATGGTCGTAACCATGTTCTATGGGGCAAGATTAAGAATCTTTCAGGTTTTATAAATGTGATATATGAAAGTTTTTTCAACAATTTATAAAATAAATTGCTATAAAGAATATTCGTTCCTTAATACAACTTTTACACACACATTTATTACACATCCCCTAAGGTCCCATTTAATCTCCTGAGAAAGAATGAAATCTTTGTTTTTACAGTTCATCTATTACTCGTTCGCCGAGCGTAGGAAACCTATATTTTTAATTTTAAAGGCTTTTGAACCTGTTGAGCTAATAATTGAATTAGAACCATCGTAGTATATTAGTCCTTAGTCAATATCCCAACTTAGACTAAGATTATGACGATTTACCATTATCATTATCCCAATATTTTGACTCGGGATTTACAACATTTATTAGAAAACTTTGAATGACATATTGGAGGTGACATAAACTATAGCACCTCTTCATATCGAATAAAGGTTGGGAACCAGTGACTTAGAATCAGAATTACTTCCGCCCTCAAGACAAGATTGAGCCCAATGGGTTCATTGACAAAATTACATTGCCCATCAATCACAAACACAGAATAAACAGCCAATTCATTCCTCCTCTTCACAATTCCTCACAATAGCACCACATGTGTTAACTTACGATTATATCACACAAAGCCTTTGATAATATTACATAATCAATTGATGAGGAACCACAGATCTTATTGTCGAATAGAATTGTCAATTCGGTTTCTAAATTCAACATGTAAATTCGTTCCGAATTTTTAATATACTATACCTATTGCTTACGTGTTTTTTGTTTTTTGGGAACATACAATATACAACAACAACAACAAAGGAACAAAGGAATTAAGAATAGCTAAATGAACTAAGGTTTAGATTGTAATGAATAAAATAAACATTTTATTTTGGCGAAATATAAAAAAGAAGGAGAGATTGATTCTCCATTTCTATTTATTATTTGGTTCTATGGGAATGGCTGACAGTAACGAATAATTCTGTCATCATTAGACTAATCGGCATTCCCAATAATCATGCAACTTTCCGTTTTGGCATTTACTCGAAATTATCAATAAATATCCATTTGAAGATGTTGTAATATCTTAGCTTTCAACTTCTAAACTCAACGGATTTTAACAATCTCTACTGTCATTATAATTTAAATGGCCCTATACGAGTATAATCATTTTGGATGAAGCTTATTATATTTATTTTATTGTCTTATATTTATCTTTTGTGTTTTTTTTAATTTCTCTTTAAGTTTTAGTTCATAATTATTTCTTTTCATTCGTTTGTAATTATTAGTTATTAGTCTATCTATTTAATGATATTTTAATATTTTTTCAGATCTGTGTAAAGAAATACTGATAATTTATCTCAAAATGGGATTTATTTAATAAATCTGGCGTAGATTTTGAAGTGTTTGTATAATATTAATTTGTTAATCTTCAACTTGACATATTTTAACATTGTCAATGAAAAGTCCGGTTTACATCTGAAGTGTTTATGGTTATTACATCATCCACTTTGAACAATTTAATTTTGCGGTATTTTTTTACTTTATCAACTCAATATGCCTTTTCATACAATTTAACGTTTTTGTTAGCTTCATTTGTATATTAAGTCGGTGTAAAAATAATTACAAGTGAGACTGAACAAATGCAATACTTTATATACGTGGACCACCAAATGATTTTCAGAAAAATTAAAATCAAAAAGTAAATTATATCTTTAGTGCATTTTTATGCAACAATTGCGTTTGAGTTATTTATTAAGTTCTCAGTAATTTCGAAGACCTCCACCCCCCATCCACCACCAACCCATCCACCGGTTGAGAGCCACTGGCCCAAACCGTCGCATCCAACCCAACAATGGAACAGCAATTTGTCGCTTACAAACGATAATTTTATATATCATTGATTGTTAACCACGAGAACATTAGTCTCGAACAAGAGATACGCAACACACAAACATACATAACGTAATATTAAACTCATAAACATAATGACATTAACGTTTTCGACATTGGCCACGTCTTCATACAATTGCGTACACAAGATTTATTTGACTCCTGACCTTTCCCAGCTATGGTATTTACGGATTTTAGAGGTCCATATGGTAATTGAAAAAACGAAACACTTGAACCTACAAGTATTTGAAAAAAAATTTTTGAGTATTATGAAAAGATGAATAGGATTAGTTAACATTAATTTTCAAAATTAATATATAAAGGCGTAGTATACTAACGTACTTAGTTACAATAATATCCTATAAAGATTTTAGAAAAATAACTTTAAATTTGTTATAAAGAGATTAATTAGCTTTTATAATATAGAGGTAATATCTTCAATTGTACTTTGACATATCTTGAAAATTCGTTGATGTCACAATATACAATTCGTTTTATTCATTTCGCATGAGGAAAATTTGATTTTTTTAATTATTTCTGAATATTGCCTACGTAACGTCATAATAATAACGGCACATTGAAAAGTCGTGTACTGAACATTCATTCTGAAGTTTCTCTCACACTTGGTCAATTTATTTATTATCAAGCCATTATTAAGTTCACGTTATGTATGCTAATCCAACTTTATTACTTGTTATGTAAAATATTACATTACTACATTTGATTGAATCAGCATTAGTATAAAATTATAGGAAAAAGGTGCCACAGTTTAATAATAGTTATGCGGTCCCTATAACTAAGATAGATAGAAGTAAGTAAGTAAGAAAACATATAGAAGTGTTATTTTTATTGTATACTAGTACTCATGATAAGTTATTTTTGAATAAATCGTGTTCACGGGGAAAGTGCCAAGTGGTAGAACTCATGTAGCTCGACCGGGGAGGTACCACCACCTCCCTCATAATCCTCTGTGAAGCAATTTATTGTGTTTCGGTTTGACGAAGCGTGGTTGCCGGCTATACTTAAACGACGGTCAAACATCTTAGCCTTCAAGGGTAGGAACGCATCTGTGGTCAACCTCAAGTACGATTTAATTGTACTCGGGGATGATCTCTAATGTCCGGCACGACAGTGACCACTTACCATGCATGCAGGTGGACTGCATGCTCGTTTGCTACTTTAATAAAAAAAGTCTGGTAGCTTGAGCAAACATTTCTCAGGTGCTAGTGGTAAATTAAGATTTTGGGAATTGTGTAACGACACATATAATCTTTGTTTAATATAATAGCATTGATTTTAATCATACATAAAGCTTATTAAAATGTCCGTTTGTCAAAAATGTAAAATATCTGTCCTCCTTTTATCTCTTTTTTAAAATAATGAGTACATTCTAATCTTTATGTACATTTTATTTTTGTACATTTTTTCCATTTGTGATGATTTTTTTTTACAAACAGTACAGGTGTTCAATTTGTACATCCGTAATGTAATAACTCGGTATATAATGTTAATAAAATGTAGATACATGTAGGAAGATCTTATCTTGCATAAAAAGTGACTTAACTGACGAGCATGTAATTTATAATACAGATAACACATAAAGCTACATTCAATTATCTTTGATCTATAATGCTGATTTATTAGTTTTATTTATATTATAAAACTCTAGCTGTTTATTTGTGTCAATACATAATGCCAAGTTTCTTTAATTACTAAAATATTTTTGCGGATTTGTTAGTCTATTGATTGCAATATTTTTGCTCATTGGTTTTAGGCTATTTTATTATCAATAAGTGAACGTTAAAACATAGAATAGGGTTTTAGTTCTTGGACACGTTTTAGTTCTTAAAGCCGGGTAGGTTTAAAGGAGCACAAAGATTAGGGGGAGATATTGAACATTCACTTGGAAAGTACGATATAATACCTATACAGTTCGGGATATGGGGTCCTATATGTGCACAAAAAATGTGTCAACATAAATGCAAGTTTTTTTTTACTAAACGCTTCAGCTGATAAGATACCTATTGCTTTGCTGTTACTATGGCTCGTATAAGATTACCACAGATGCCTTTTACAATACAGATATCTTGGTTGCTTTACTTAATGACCAAAAAGTAGGATAACAGGCATTCACGTCTCCTCACAATGGAAACACAAAAAATCCTTTACAGAGGATTACAAGAGTATCAGTAATACTGGCCCTGTCGACCTACGAATTATACCACTGGGCAGAATAATATACAAAAAACTATCAGTTCTTTGTGTTACTTTATCAAGTGCTATTTTTAGATATGTGTCACAAGCCGGCAATTTTCTATTTCACCAAAATGCAAATTAAAATTCATGAATATTAATACTTGTTTGAAGAAAAATAAGAGTTACAAAACTCGCTCCATTTAAATTTTTTGGATAAGATCTACTTGAATAAATTAAGTGATAGTTAATTATGCTATTTTATGTTTAAAAAGTAGATAGGTATAGTCCATTCTTGATTTAATTTAATTCTATTTTCAAACAAGCATAACCCTTACTAGATAGTAGGTAGATAAACATAAGTCTGTGACATCCAAGTTGATTGTGACAAATGATAAATCTCTTATAGTTTAATCAAGGAGGTGGTGGTACATCGCCTCTATTCTGCCCTTACTATCTCTGCCACTCCCAGAATCCGCGAAAATCAATGTAGTTTCGCACAGGCTTGTTCGTTGTTCATCAAGCGAAACTACAATCTTTGGTACAAAACGCGTATTATTTTTATAGAAAAATATAAAACATTAACCCAGTTGTAGACTTATACTGTGTTTGTATAGAGATGTCCAGGTGGCCTGTAATTTCTATACCACCACCGCAACCCACATAATCCTCCGTGAAGCTATTCTTGTGTTTCGGTTTGGAGGGACGTAGTTGCCAGCTGTATTTATACACGAGGCGAACATCTTAGTCCTCTAGGCGCAGGGTAGGCGCATCTGTGATCAAACTTAGTTATGATTCAATTGTGCTTGGGGGTGACCACTTACCATCAGGTGTACTGGATGCTAGTTTGCTACCTTTATACGATAAAAAAGATCTATGGTCTGTTTACTACTAATACACTCTCATAACTAACTCCCATGAATTTGAATTTGAACAGATTACGTACGTATTGGCGAATCTTTTGATGTTGCAAATATCCATAGGCAACCCTGATTCCTTTCCATCAAGCAGTCTTTCTGTCTTATCGCTAGGTTTATTTATAAATATACGAGTATTCATAACCAACAGTACCGTTTAGCAGTTTCGCATTCGTATTTTCGCGCCCAAATTATGCTAACAACCACATTGACAACGCCGATATTCATTTATTTTTATTTAGACG
>DWNR01003577.1:0-11650 GCA_018250455.1 Polygonus leo | reverse complement strand
GCCAATTTTTTTTCGAATATCTTCCATGTACAGACTTTTGACCCTCTTTAGCTTTATTATATGTATAGATAGATTAATAAAATTACATATTGAATTGTTTGTTTCTACGTTGTATCATTTTACTCATTCGATAGTAGTAGGTGGAAGTTTATCTAGGCAATAGTACTTACATAATTACAAAATTAGCTTAGTATTATTGGATAACATTTTTATTGGATAACACTTATGCGAGCTATATTTTTTCAAGAATTAGGAGATATAAAGGGTGAATGATTCTAAACCCAGCTTAGTAACTACTTTTATTCCGATTCGTTTTAAATATTATTGGTAACATCATTCATACAAAAGGTTATCTCGAATAACAACATAATATGTTCATAATATATACGCAGTCCCTCTGCTTTCATTGGTACATTTCCGACCAAAGTTTGTTACAGATGTATATAGAAGTTATTGGCCATGACAATTCAAATTGTCACGAAAGTGGCTATGGTAAAGATTGCATGGTTTAAATAAGGGCAGTTAAATATAATTATGTATTGTTGTCAGGACGAGCGAGGACGACTAATGCGGCGGACAATCGTTCGATACGTCTGTGTGTGTCTGACCATGGTGCTAACAATGATCTCCCCGCGAGTGAAGAAGCGTTTTCCTACACTCGACAATCTCGTGGAAGCCGGTCTACTGCATGAAAACGCGAACATTATTTTCGATAACTTAAACGAAAAATTCCCTAAGCCCTCGAAACATTGGTAGGTTTTATCTATCAACGTTTTACGACCGGTTTCAATAACCTAAGAGATAGACTCTTATTAGAATTTAAAATAGCTAATATTGGTATGTATTTAGTTAGGAGGCATAGATAGATTGTTGAAACCGGGCGTTCGATAACTATCTGAACTATGAGACATTGTAATTATATAATCATGATTCATGTTCATGTTGGCTACAATTGTTATTATGTTATCGTCTTATCACGAGTTCTAAAAAAAAGCCGCCTTTGTAACAAATGGAATGGTATTTGTCACCTCACCTGGCCTTTAAATGGATTCTACATGACTCCCACACTTCGTAATAAGACACATTATATGTTAATCCATCGAACTAATTAGACTCAACAATAAATGTTACTTTCCTTACGGGGCACTCGGGAAAAAAATTGAAAACAGATTACGGCTGGGACATTTTCATAAGAAGTACTATAATTATATAGAGAAATATATTTTCTGTATGTGATAGATATAGTAGACTATAAAACCTTGTAAAATTAATATTCTTAGAGATTCTTCACATGATGGTAAGATGTCAATAATACTCAACATCTATGATTGAAATGTACCTAAAGTTGACTACAGATGCGTCGCTACCCCTGAGGACTAAGATGTTCGCCTCGTGTGTAAATACGACAATCACTCTTCTTCAAATCGAAACAAGAGTTTCTACACGAAGGATCATGAGGGTGGCGGTTCTACTGTTCTAATGAGTTCTTCCACCTGGAATTATTATAATGGTAAAACATAATGAGAATAAAGTTCTTATACCATAAAAACTGTTTTAGGTTACCAATTGTGTGGGCGACTAGTATAGTGACGAGAGCTCGCAAAGAGGGCAGAATAAGGGATGATTTTGCAGTTAAAACTATAATTGACGAATTGAATATATTCAGAGGCAAAGCTGGACTTCTCCTGAGCTACGATACTATAAGTGTGCCGCTGGTGTACACGCAGGTACGTCTCCATAACAGAATACTTTATCTTATCATGTATTTTTCTGCATGCAAAGTTGGTAGATAGTCATTTCAGTCACTCCAATTTAGGCGTATTTAATGCACGTTTTTGTCATTTATTATATTAGTGTTGCTTGCGGTTGAAATATTCAAATAAACGAATATTTAAATAACCAAACTACCATTTTAAAGGTATTTTAACAAAAATAAGATTTTTTATGAGAAAAAAAAATGTATCTACTTTATTCAATATAAAAACATATTTTTTCCATCTACAGCATAATTCTTTTTGATTAATGTAACTTTCAATTCCTTGTTTAAATGATAAATCCAAAAAAGTGTACAACATTTATGGTGGCGTATATATTACAGATAAGCTTCAGCTTACATTGCTAGTAGTTAATAAAGTTAATAAAAGTAAAGTACTATAAAAGTAAAGTAAAGTATAATAGCATACATTTTCCAATGCATTTGTCGATGTGTTTAAATTAACGATCTTAAAAATCTGCATCATTGTATACGTTTCACCACTATCCAATGCTTCACTCGACATAGAAAATACTTGTTAAAACTGTATCATGCCACTTCATTCCGCGTTGGTAGAGGATGATTTACGCCTGGTTTCCATAACCTATCTATCCCTAACTAGAAGTTAAAACGGCGACCACTGGTATGTGTCTGTCAATTTTGACAGCAACATCAATGTTATAAATAGGATTGTCATAGGCCAACCAAATAGATAGCTTTGTTGTTTACTCGTATAATTACATTGTTGTTTATATGGTCGCTGAAATAAAAAAAATGGACAAATACATACAACTTGTAGCTATTTTAACTTCTAGTGAGAAATAGATAGATTATTGAAACCGGCCGTTAGTAATACCGTAATAGTGGACATTTTTTTCAGGTAGTTACCATAGCAGTTTATTCGTATTTCATAACGTCCGCGCTGGGTAGCCAGTGGGTTGACAATAAGCTACAATCGCATAGTTCTGCGGTACATATCAGTAATATTGATCTGTATTTTCCAATATTCACGACCCTAGAATTCTTCTTCTACATGGGCTGGTTGAAAGTGGCCGAGTCTTTGATTAACCCCTTCGGAGAAGATGACGACGATTTCGAAGTTAACTGGTTGATAGACAGAAACTTACAGGTGAGTTACGTATAATTTCCTAATATAAATGTTATAGGTTTGATCTATTATACTATATACAGTAGATATGTTACTTACGTTCCAAAAATTAAAAAAATAAAACCGGTTCGGTGTGGACCAATTTACTTCTATCAGATGTCATTGGTGACAGAAGTGATGATAAGAGATAGTAAAACTATTTTCGTTAGGAGTGCGATAAGGACAGATTTATCCTTGGAAACGTTCGCGCCATACGATCGGCACACAATGTAATTTTATATAGAGGTGACATATCGATTGTACCAGTATATGTATCATCGGGTTAGGTGCTAAATTGTCATAACAACAAGTTTGGTTTCGTATAGAAAAGAGGTACTCGATCAATATAATTCGTAGCAACTGCTACGAATTATAGTAAACTTACTACAGAATATCTGTAATGAACTCGAGTGTGCTAACGAGCCTCACGAGTCTGCGAGTCTGTTATTCATATTAGGCCATTGTATTGTAAATCTTATGTTATGCTCTTAGGTGTAGAAGCAAAAGAATTAACTGACTGTAGAAAATTGCTATCCAAAAGGTATTATAGGTAATTGCTATTTACGTACTGGGTGTAAATTTAATTTATGCATTTGCTAATTACTGAAAGTTGGCTAATTTCCCAAACAATGCAACAACTATGGACATTTACAACATTTTCTAATAATATGTAAATTACATTACTGTTACATGTTAAATGTCTTATAAGATGTTTATCGTGATACCTTGAGGTGGGCGTCCAGTTAGAGGATTTTTCCGTTCTCGTTTTCCCCTTCGTTCTTTCATACTAAAGCTTATCATAATACAATAATAGAAAATTATTCAGGAATGATTAATTTACCTCCAAAGTCCCATCACCTTTTTTATGCAATAGTAACTACAAGAGAGGTCATTCCTATAGTTTCAATCCTCCTAACACTTCATAGATATTTGTGTATGATTTCCGATGTCTGTGGGTGGTTTTCGATAAATATTGGTTGAACGTCTTATCTATGCCGCCATGTTTCCACAGGTATCCTACATGATAGTGGACGAAATGCACCACGAGCACCCCGAGCTAATCCGGGACCAGTACTGGGACGAGGTGTTCCCGTCGGAGCTGCCGTACACGATCGCGACGGAGAACCAGCGCGAGGAGCACCCGGAACCCTCCACCGCGCGCGTGGCGGTCCCCGCACGACAACGCAGCATGGTCACCGTCGCCCCCTCTGCACTGAAGATCGACGAAATGGCGCCCTCCAACACCGTGAGTTACAAGTTCGCCCCGCCAGAGGTTAGATACGTAATTTTTAGCATGCACGCGAGGAACGCTTGCCGTGTCGGTGTTCAGGGTTGCATTTCTATTTTATTTATAACATTTGATGTAAATTCTTCTAAGGTGGAGCTGTGAGGAAAACGGGTGCTAAGTTATGAATGTACTGCGGTTGAGGACGTCATGTATTGTGTTGGTGTTAAACGATGAGTAGGATAGATCTAGCGGTTAGGTATAACGACATGTGTAAACATTCGTGCTACACAGATTAAGTATTCTATAAACTCACCATAGGTGTACAATATAAACATGTTAACCGTAATTTCATTAGCATCTTAGGTAGGTGATATTCGTATTGCTATCAAACCCAAAATGTGTGCAGAATATTTACACATTCAATTTTTAAATAACAACAATAAAACAACGAGTATTTATTACAAAGTATGCACGCACGTATATATACATATATTACAGTTATTTATATTTCCTTTTAATATTATATACCTACATATAATTATGATGCGTATATATAGGCATATTATAAACAATTTAATACATTTATTGCACTCGTTTCTTTTATGCATTACGTCGTCAATAACGAACTAATTGTAACAATTAATACAAGACTATTATTATTTTCTTAGGTTGTGCCTGGCTGGTTGATGTTGGTGATGAAGTTGTTGTTAATTAATGTCTAACCTTCAGTTCTATCTTCAGTGTAACTGTACGGCTTATTTTCTATCTATATTCTCAATCATAACCTGTTTCTATAAATGCGCCTTTTTTACTAACATTTCGTATTAATTTTCTTTATATGTTTGTAATAAAATTAATTGCTATTTCTATTTATAGCTACGTTGATGTTATCTGTTCTTTTTGTTTGTCTTTTCTTATATAACTGAGGGATATTTACTCCTTATAGAATATACGAATAAGAAGAAATAATGAAAATATAAGTAAGGCTTAACTGTTTTTACAGAATTACGTTTTTACATATTACAGCTACATATTTTGCCATTTATTATGCATATTTAAATATGCATACTATTATAACATAATAACTATCATGTACGTCTGAAGATGTATAAAACGCCTGTTTTGACGTTATGGGTTTCATCAAAATATATCTCAGTGACGAATGGGTTTCCGTAAAATTAATTCATGGTTTATGGCTGACAATAACAATTACAATACAATTCCTGAATCATTTATACTAATATTAAGTCATTCAATGGACATTGTTATGTTTTTGGTCATGATTATTACATATTATGTAGGTACAAACCTGCAAAATATAATTGGTAAATTCCTCAATTAAATTCAGAGTTGCAGTAAGTAATTACCAACTTAGTTTTGTATTAAAACGTTCCTGTTACGACCGCTGAATATGTTAATAATTAATTCGATGTTTGACATACCGTTTTTTCTCGATCCATTGACCTACACAAAATGTTTGATTTTTTGACGTGACAACGTCTTATAATTCGATGGAGCCGGCTGCACGCACCAAAAAACATGACTCATGCGGCGTTACGTCGCTCGCTCGCTCGAGCGCGGTACGAGCAGAAAGAGGCACAATCGGCCTCCGCTTTCGGCAGCGTTCGCCATCTGTCTCCTTCCCACTATACAATAATACATTTACATGTTTTCGTCAAGTATGAAGTGCAGTGAAAAGTATTTTCTTATGACGTTGTCACGTTCAACTATCTTTAGTAAACCGACTTTACAGACAACCGATCTTTTTTTTTTAATTAAATTTATTTTTGATTAATCGATGTTTTTAATCGATAATATATATTTAATCGAATACTATTTTTTGGGAAAATAAGACCAGCTCTCGACCTATTAGACGTACCTTATAATGATCTCCCGTTAGTACCATCAGCGCGCAACGAAATCCTCCACAAATATTCTCGAACATACTCGAAGAGTCATTGACACCAAACACTGGTATTCGCAGCAACTTCAAATGAGCGACGACGCGCAATCCGGGATCCACTTCATGGTGTCCCGCGGGAGCCGGCGCGGCAAGCGGGACGACCGCAACTCCATGGGCTCCAGCAACTCCATGGCGTCCCTGCAACAGACGCCCATGACGCGGGCGAACTCCGTCACCTCCATGCTGAAGAGGCTCTTCTCTAAAGAGGACCCGAAGCAGCCTGGAACTGGCAATCAAACGGATGGAGGTAAGGTTTTAGCGATTTGATGATAACATTTAAACAAAATTAGGGGGGAAAGTGCCATTTTTATATTTTGTTTATATTTTTGTTATTTTTTTTCGTGTTATTTTTGTTTCGTGTTATTTTTGTTTCGTGTTTGTATTGTTTTAGTATAAGGTATATCTGATTGTTTGTATGTAGTGGTTGCTACATAACTATTGCGTCAACTTTTATTTGCTGATAATATTGAGTATTGCGCGTGAATTTATTTACAAATATGTATATAAAAAGAAACATAATTAAATACGTAATAAAGAAATCACAGGAGATCTGGTTTTCACAATAAATATGCGTATTTATTTTTATAATTTCCTGAGTTAAATTGATAAAACTTGTTATATACATCTGCATATTATTGTTTTTGCTCTTATTGTTATACCATGTATGGGGAACAATGATCGCAATTTTCTACACCCTTATTAGTAGGTAGTCTTAGCTTGATTTCTTTGTTAATATTATAACTACTTGTTTCTAATGCAAACCGAATTCGTTTTTATAATGTAGATTTTTATGCAGTTATGCACCTTTCTCCTCAAACAATAGTATGATAGGGTGTCACTGTCATAAAGCAACATTAGATCTACGAGTATCATTTATATTTATATTCTAATCAAATTATTTAGCATAATATATTACCATAATATGTATTTAAACATAAAATAGTCCTAACTTATTAGTAATCTAAAAATATCCTTATATGTTAATATTTATAGAATAACAATACTGCACCATGCGTCAACTAAAACCTTTTCTTTATGTTAAACATTGGAAATAATCCTTAAGTAGGTTAAGTCTTTTAACACACCAATTCAAACTCATACGCTCTTTTTTAAACGAATCTCTTGCAATAGAGTTAAAACAAAACGTCGATGAAAATTTATAAACTTGCATTGTTTTGGTCATATCTGTAGCCCAAAACTCACTTTGAAGTGTCGCAGAATATATCTATGTAGTTGAAAATTACAGGGGGGCGGTTCATAGTTTCAGCGAGCAACCCAACGCTGAACAAGCCGACGGCGACGGCGGGTGGCAGCATGAAGATCGCCAACGAAGTCATCGAAGAAGTGGATGAACAGGCCACCATCACCAGCATGGGCAAACGACCGGAAGCCAGGTATAATTCGCGATTAATTTAATTTATGGACTAAAGCTACTGGCCGCGCAATGTTACCAATATACAACTAAACAGTTACTTAATATCATTTTTACTGAACAGAAAATGAAGATAGGTACGATCTATTTTATTAAATTGTCATAACATTTTTATTTAAGTACAAACCGATTGAAATGAAACAAACATTAAATGTTAAGTGTAGGTAGCTCCAATATATCAATGAAAAGCGCATTAGAATCGGATCAGTCGTTTCTGTGATTAGCGCGAAAAACACACAGACAAATAGTCCAAAATTCATTTATAGAAAAATTTTGTTTGTTGTTTTAAGTTTGACTCTTTACTAAAAACCCACCATAACGGATTCTACCAAATATCTTTCATGTACAGACAGCGATCGGTTACAGATTTATGATATGTATAGATAATAAATAATCTTCATTATCATCATCATAGTCTATCGCACTAGTCTAGTTTAAATTGGTAGACTACAAACACCCTTAAGATTATTGTAAACATATTTGACATGTATGTTTCTATACGATGTTTTCCTTTACTGAAACGCAAGCGATAATAACTCTTTAAAACGAAGGTAATTTTGAAAAATCAGTGTGTAAAGATGTAAGTACAATATGTAAAGATGTCTAGGTACCAAAGTGCGGATCGGTAGAGATAGAGATGCTCAATATGTGCAAGCAACATCCCAATGATCTAAGGAAAAATGCTTGTAGTAAAAGTAACACATACTTTTGTGTGTTCAGTGCCAGGTAGAGACGCTATAATACGCATAATTTTTCACTGGAAATATACATATATAGGCTAAATCAAAAATACAAGTAAAAATAAAAGAGGTCCATGTTATTTATTACAAATGTAGCCGTTATTTACGATCACAATAATATGTAATGTGTAATGTATGTCATCATTTATTAATATAGCAAAGTAAGATAACATACATGTTATATGTGATAAAATGAGATACAGGCATTATTCATTTCCCTTTATTGTTCTTAATAATTTCCGGTTTTGGAACTTTTTTTTTATTGTCTTAAGGTAGCAAACGAGCATCCAGACCGCCTGATGGTAAGTGGTCACTGTCGTCCATGGACATAAGTGATCATCTCCGAGTACGAATAAATCGTACTTGAAGTTCACCAAAGCGTTGCTACCCTTGAGGACTAAGATGTTTACCTCACGTTTAAGTATAGCCGGTAACCACTCCTCTCCAAATAGATTGCTTCACGGAGGATTACCTCCCCGATCGAACTACATGAGTTCTACTACCTGGCAAGTGCACCTGACATGGAACCGGTATCTTGTAATTTAATAGTTATCGGTAATTTATAGATTATTGGTAATCGTAATTTTTTATTGCGATTTATTTTATAGTAGGTACATTCATTATTTCTTGTAAGTAGGTTATATAGCTTACATACTAATTTATTGCACTAAGATACCAAAGGACTTATCTTGACAAGGTATCTTTGATAACAATTTTGTTACAAAGAAACGTTATGAGTATTTACGTTTATTTTTCTAAGAGGCACAAAGTTTTATGTGAATTGGCAAGCGTTTCTAACAAACATTCAAAAGATAATCGTCGCGTTGAGAGCTAATTTAAAATCTTAAGCAGATTTTATACAGATAGTTATGTTATGAATACGTTAACCATCATAAATAAAGTCCCGTCCCGTCTACGTCTATTTTTATTCAACAAAAGGATCGTTGCGAATCTAAAGTACCGTTCTTTTATTTTCATGAATCACTCGTATAAATCATCCGACGAATCCGTAAACAGTTAAATTGTATTGTAATGTTGCAATTAACACATTCATACACGTTATTACGTGTAACAAGCGCGGATTTCCAAGAACAAGTACACTTATGTTAACACGAAGAGTTCTAAAAATATTTCTTTCATCAAAAATTATCGTGAGAAAAAATTACACGTGAGTCATCTACTTTATAATGTGTAAAAGACATTGTAATATATCAATTGAACCATTGAACCATGTTATAAAAAAATCTTAGAAACAAGGAAATGCGTCTTATCTACTTTCTTCTTCATTCAATCGATTCATGTTATTGTTCCTAACCCAAGGTTGTCAATGCCCAATGAGACCCTATTAGTTACTTAGACTTCCGTCTGTCCATACGTCCTCTTCTCATACAGCTGTATTTATAGAACCCGTAATAGGTAAACTTAAAAATTTGCAAAACGTATATTTCTATTGTCGCTAAAAAAACAAATTTTATAAATAAATGTTCATTTCGTGTGTGAGTCCGACTTGCACTTAGGTAATTATTTCCACCATTATTTCAACATTTGAGTAACTGTAAAGTCCTTGATTCGGTCAATATTTTATTCCAATTGTTGACCTTTCTTTTATTCTTATTCTTTTATATCCATGTCTTTGTTCTTTCAGGCCCACTGCGATGAGTTTATTTGCGCAAGGACCGCCCACGCCGAGTAAACCAGTTGATGTTCCTACAAGAAATTCCAACCATAATAGCAGTAAGTTAAAACAATTTAATTTATTATTTTATTTGTACCTTATTTAGCAATAAGACCGATGAACGGACAAAAGCGGTCGTCCCATTTTTAGTGGCGCTGTCGCTTCAGATCAGCGGTCTACGGACCTTGAGGGATCTATCCTTACCCTGGCAATTCTCGAAGGGATCTACTCCCCGGGGATAGGATCCGCCGCTAGGCGAGGAAACAAGGTCGGTCTGTCTGTCTAATTCCGGACCGGATTTGATGTCCTCTCAAGATGTTAGGAAAGTTCCAGCCCTAAGAGCTCCCATGGGAGGGGGTAGCCCTTGGGAGGACGTGCGTGGAGTGGCGATAAGCCCGACGCTACCAAATAAATTATCATTCTAGCCATGGTACAAACTCTAACCATAACAGAAATAATTCAGGGTCAAATTTCTTTCTGGCCGCGATTCGAACCCAGGCCTTCTTCCTGATAGACCAAGGCGGTGCCAAAAATCGCCATGTTTTTTTATACTTCGGCTTTTAATAGTTTTGTGCCAATGATTCCGACATCCGATCAATCGTCCAATGCCATTATGTGTGAAATAAAAGTATCGATTAGGATTTTTGTATATTAAGATCCTTATTTTATTAAACAGTATGACTGTTTAATACATACTCTTTAAATTTTAAAATGCGTACTAAATTACAAAAATGAGAAAGGGAATGCTCCAGTGGTTCGGGCATGTTAAAAGAATGACGGATGAAAAGTTACCAAAACAGTTATACAATGCGAATGTGGACGGATGTAGATGCCGAGGGAGATCCAGACTGACATTTTATGATCAAATTGATCGTGTGTTGTCTGAAGGAGGAGTCAAGAGTCTCCGAAATCGGCGTGTTTATATGAGGAGAATTATGAAAGTGGAAGAAGCTAGGCAAGTATACCAGAACCGTGCCGTTTGGCACTCGATACTCCCTGCCTACCCCGTTAGGGATTTGGCGTGAAGATGTGTTTGTGTATTTTTAATATTTGTTGGTATAGCCCGACGACCTGCGTAGCAGAGAGCAGCGGTCACCATACCTGTCTGCTGCGGAGAAGGTCCCGGGTTCGATACCCGGCCAGACAGAAAATTTGAGTGATTATTTGGATTTCAGTCAGTCTGGCTGTTTGTGTATTCGTCTTGTGTGTCCATAGCAGCCACTACATAGGGTATCCTAGTGTGGGGCTACGTGTGTAGAAAGTGTTATGACGTGTTACAAATACTATATAACTAGCTACTGCCCGCGACTTCGTGTGCGGTATTACACAATTGTACGATACGACTTAATTTTTATATTGAAAATACATTTGTGAAAACCGCATTCAAATCAGATCAGCCGTTTCTGATTTGGTCATCTTGATTTGGGTTCTATTTTTTACTAAAAACCTCCAGGAACGATTTCTCCCAAAATATCTTTTATATACTGACAGCGATCAGTTACCACTGTTTAAAAAACAGTCGTGAGAAAGAAACTAGTAGAACTCAAGTAGTTCGTCCGAGTACCACCGCCACCCTCATACCTAATTCTCCCTGAAGCTATTTATTGTGTTTCGGTTTGGAGAGGCAAGGTTGCCAGCTATACTTAACGCGAGGTAAACATCTTAGTTCTCAAGGGTAGCAACGCATCTGTTGTCAACCTCAAGACAGGCGC
>DWNR01003576.1:0-11655 GCA_018250455.1 Polygonus leo | reverse complement strand
TGGCGACAGCATTTGGCACCAACATCAAAATATTAATTATTTTATACTTTTTAGTGCATTTTGAAGTCGGTTTTATTCTTTGTATAAAATTTTTTTGAGACATGCAGTATGTACCGCCCTCCCTCCCATAAAAGCCTAGATTCTACTTGCAATTTAAAATGGGGATTGGTAATATTGTTAATTTCCAAGTGTTTTAATGTCAAATATATAATGAATATTCCATTTATTGAGGAAGGCTATAGGCTATATCACATCACGCTACACCCAATAGAAGCAGAGTATCAACGAAAAATGTTGCAAAAACGGGGAAAAATTAACCCACTGTCACTTATATGATGTAAACGAAATTGCGTGGGTCAGCTAGTAAATTATTAACTAATTCTTTTTCACTTTTCACTAATTTTTTTTTGCTAAATACGATCTTTGTATTAAAAATCACACCACTTAAATATTTTTTTTGTGGTGTAATGGATAGTCTTGGCCATAACGGCCGAGGGCTCGCAGGCCGCTACCGCGGTCGGCGAGCTTAGTTTTTTGCATTTCTAATACATACAAATATAACCCAACCAGTGTATTTCCGAAGTCTAAGATAAATCAGAAGAAAAATAGGACCCTAAAAAAAAAGAGCAAAAAAAATCATCGTAAACGGTTCTAAAACAAAGAAGTTATGCTAGACTGCCTTAACTTGCATAGTGGACTGCATGTTCGTTTGCTACCCTTATAAAAAAGACATTATTACAAATAGGCCTAACTTGGCTGTATACTTGGTAATCCTACACCACACAACGGGGCCGCTTGAAAAAATAAAATTCTCTATGGTTTCCAAACGATACAACGTAACAACACTAACACTATATTACGCCTTATAATTATAGGAATAAATGCTAATTTCATTTGCGTATGATTTGAACTCGAAAATCGAATTATAACAAACTATCAGCAATGGAAATTAAACTCTTCCACTTTGAATATAATGTCGAAAATCCTTCAACAAAGTAGATTCTTTAAAAGGTCTTAACTTATAAAATAACGTATGTGCAAAGTATTAACAAACTAAAATGCACTCTATTGCTTTGCGATAAGGTTGAAAATACATTGCTGGGTGAACTAGTTTTATTTTTTAAAGTAAAATGCTTCCAAGTTACCAGTAGAACATTCGTGTTATGTCAAAGGTCAAATAGTTAGAAGGCTTAAAACGAACAATTTATAGTAAGTCGTACATCGATCTGCTTAGGTTGAACTTAATTACTTTTTAGGGTTCCGCAGGTACCTCAAAAGTACCTGCAGGGTTCATTAGGTAAGTCCTAAAGATTTTTAAGCTATTGCATGGCTTTTATCGCGGGCTTTGAGCGCGGCGACCGAATCAAGAAATTTCGTAACAGGAATTTATCCTAACACATACCGCTCCGCACTCCGCATACCGGTGGTAGATGGCGTACGTATTGGTTAACTTTCTTCGGTTTATAGGCGGCGTTCGCGTTGCCCCTTTATCTAGATAGATGGCGTTCTTTTTGGCTAACTTTCTTCGGTATATTTACGGCGTTAGCGTTGCCCCTTTAGCTGGATAGATAGCGGTGTTTTCATACAAATTATTTGATTGCCAACAATTGGTGTGTAGTGTGTGTATCAGAGGTCAGATAGTTAGAAGGCTCAAAACGAACAATTTATAGTAAGTCGTACATCGATCTGCTTAGGTTGAACTTAATTACTTTTTAGGATTCCGCAGGTGCCTCAAAAGTACCTGCAGGGTTCATTAGGCAAGTCCTTTTCATTAATGTAGGTAGCAAACGAGCATGCAGTCCACCTGATGGTAAGTGGTGGAATGATATCCGAGTTTGAACACAGATGCGTTGCTACCCCTGAGAATTAAGATGTTCGCCTCGTTTGTAAGTATAGCCCGCAACTGTAACGCAAGGGCTGGACGAATTTCGCTAATTCTTTTTTTGTTGTGTTTGTTATTGCCAGAACATGGTTCTTATTAAAAACTTAAGAAAGTTGCGCGGTAAATTGGAAAATTCAAGAAAACTTAACGATCATATTAACTTTTCTATTGTAACCATAGCAACATAACTTTTTACTAACAATATTTATAGTTAAGACAGGACAACGCCTGTCGGGTCAGCTAGGTTATAATTTTTATGGCATAATGACGTTAGCTGGGTCAGCTATATTTATATCAGTTATATTTATAAAAATAAACATGTTTATAGACAAACATATTATTATCGTAATGTAAAGGCGCAGAAGGTCACGTCAGTCCGCCATGTTGAACAGCAAACAAGATGGTGCCGACATAAGCAAACTTCGGAACTGTTATTAAAGGCAAATATAATCTACTGTAGCGATTTATTCGTAGTCTAATAAAGTGTGTATTTTTAGCCGAAATTTATTTCAGATTTTTTAGTGATGGACAGGTCTTAACCGACTTAAAAAAGCAAGAGCTTTCTCAACAGGGATGTTATGGATATAAAATTTCGGATACAGATTGGATACGGACATTGGAATTATTATTATACCGGTTATCCGTTAGGTTCGGATAATTTCGGTTACGGATGTTATATTTGTAAGGAATTTTAAAAGTAAAATACAAATAGCTATGAAATGGTTATATTAATTTGTCACCATACATATGGTAGGAAGTATAATTCAATACAGTGAGTAATTATTATAGCTATCAGTGAGTAGAAAATCAGTTAGTAATTATTATAGCTATTAAAAATAAAATGATAAATACTTAATGAATATTGAGTTTCATCTACTTAAAAATGTAAATGTTAAAGGTACAAAATTATTACTTAGTCAGTACCTAATTTCGTTTTCAAAGAAAATATTAAAATTAGAATTAAATTTGGAACGCACACTGCACATATTTAGGTAGTCAAAAAATGGTGGAGATACTCAATTCGACTGTATTGTTTGTTACCTCAGAACTTTTTATTGGGTGTGCCGATTTGGACGATTCTTTTTTTTTATTTATAAGCTCGTGCTTCCCTTGGGATCCTATCTTTTTTATCTGAAGAGTTTATGAATTATTCTTAATTTATGTTAAAATAGACGTTCTCAACTTTGATGATTTTGTATCTTTGTTACACGATTACTCCGCCAATTATGGACGGATTTTAATGATTCTTTTGTTAGGTAGTTCATGTTAAAAAGATGGTCTCATTTTTTTTTAATAACCATAGATGAGTAAGCGTTGCTATTACTTAAGACAGAAATCTTGGAGTTGTGTGTACTAATTCATGATGTGCCGAATCGTTAACAAAGTGTATCCGCGGATACGGATCCGAATACGGATATTTGGTGTCAATATCCGCGCTATCTTATACGGATCTTAACTTTCTACGGATATGACCTTAATAGTTTACGCCTCTTATTTTCTTTCGTTTGCAATGTTTGTCCTGAATAAAAGTTGCTGTTTATAGTGTTTCTATCGCGTATCTAAGAGTAAAATTCTATACATATATGTATATACTAATGATTCACTAAACGCCGTTCTGCCATATAAAAATAGAGGTTGATGGTAGTAGGGTGTAATTTTAGGGTCGCATGCATGTTTTAATTCCATATCATAAAAAAATGAAAATAAAAAAATTGTTCAAAAAATAATAAATAAAAATGTGGGGTGGACCACCCTTATCATTTAGGGGTATGAAAAATAAATGTTGACCGAATCTCAGATCTACCCGATTTGCACACAAAATTTCATAAGAATCGGTCGAGTCATTTCGGGGGAGTTTAGCAACAAACACTGGGATACAAGAATTTTATATATTACTCTAGCTGTGCTCGCGGCTCCGCCCGCGTCGAATTCGGGCCGCGTTCATATTATATTATATAATTCTGAAATAAAAGTAGCCTAAGTTACACCTTATTTCATCAGCTCCCTGCCACTGAAAGCCCCATCAAAATCAGTCTAGCTTTCCAGACATTAGCCGGAACAAATAGACAGACAGATAGACAGACAGTCAAAAATTGTAAAAAATGTTTTTTTGGTACCATGGATACATACATAGGCATTTAGTAAAAAGCAGTTATTATTATATTACAAACAGACACACCAATTTAGCAAAAGAAAAAAATATAACATGACATACTTACTTGTACTAAGAATCATTTTAAAACTTGCCTTCGCCCACAAGTATACCCATCATCTCGCACCTAAAATAATCGTTGCAGTTTTTATATTATTTTATTTTACTTTAAACAACATTTGGCCATGTTCTGTAGTGTCGGACAGCTCGCGTGCTAGTAATTACATACACACTTGAAGGACGCGGTCAAAGCAGCGCGGATGTAGCGGAGAAATCTAGAATAAATATATTATATTAGTTAAATCTATATATATAAAAAGCATACCTGATTAATTGACTGACATATCAATGCACAGCCGAAACTATTGTACCTAGAAATTTGATACAGGGGTTCCTTTCATGACCTAAGTGAGCACTAAAAAAGGATTTTTCGAAATTCTACCCCAAGGTGTTTTCGACTTATACGCGGACGAAGTCGCGAGCAAAAGCTAGTAGTATTTAAAATCAGTAAGGTAAACAGTGTCGTAGTTAGGTATCCGAAGGCCCTCGGGCAAATAATAAACGCTAAATCCGTAACGCGTATCGAGTGCCAAACGGCTACGTTCTGGCATACTTGCCAAGCTTTTTCCACTTTCATAACTCTCCTCATACAAACACGCCGAGTTCGAACACTCTTGACGCCTCCTTCAGACAACACACAATCAATTTGATCATGAAATGTCAGTCTGGGTCTCCCTCGGTATCCACATCCATCCACATTCGCATTGTATATCTGTTTTGGTATCCTTTCATCCGTCATTCTTTCGACATGTCCGAACCACCGGAGCATTCCCTTTCTCATTTTTACACCAATACTTTCTTTCAGTCCTACTTCCTTTCTAAATTTAATTTAATTTAATTAATTTATATCAAATATTAAAACCATTTCCATAATTTGACGATCTTTTATTATAACAAATAACGGATTTTGTTGTCGTTTAAGATATTGTTAAAGTTTTATACGTAATGATATTAATGAAGATCTTCGGTATTGTTATATCGGCTTTTCATTAAATATAATCCTAAAACAATCTACAACATTTATTATTTCAATATCGGTTAACAGTAATAACATAACATTACACATTTACTCCTCTAATGGACCCAAACATAATAATTATATTAAGCTCTCGCCCGCAATTGGAATCAATATCTAGAAAATTAGATTCCTAACTTACCTCGCAAACACAATTACGAGTTATATTATAGTAACTTTATTCCGAAACCAAGCATTATTTACAAAAAAATGTATTGTATTTTGTCGTGGTTGTGTTATTTGAAAAAAAAAACTTTGGATCGCAAATTCTTTCGCACTAATAACCGCGTTCAATTTGTTTTGTACTTTCACAGACGTTCGATTTTTTTAACTTATAATCTGCTGAATCAATTTTATTTATTGTGAAGAAATTAATTAGATTTAAGGTAGATAAAGATGTCTGATATATATTTTTGGCGAAACTGTTTTCATTTTATTTCGCTGCTAAAGTTTACTGAAGGTTAGCTGGAAATTTGATAGATTTTGGTGGTATTGGTAAAAAACTTTGGATTTTTTTAGTATCTCACAATTCTGTAAATGTCTTCATATGAAGGTCTTGACCTAGCATTGAGTTGTTAGGAAGGAGTCTCAACGGCAATTGACTAGTGCGCAAGACACTGGTCTTTCTCGTCTATTTCTTTGGATATGTACAACACAATGAAATAGACAATGTTTATCTTTATTGTGTAAATAACTATTAAATTAATAACTATTAAAAACAGATTTAAGGCCCTTGGAACGAGACCATATAACACAGTTTTGAATTTGGTTTAATAATTTGTCATTGAAAGATTTTTATAATGTTCACAAATATTTTCATTGCAACATAGAAATGCATATTTACTTATACCAAATTTCTCGACCAACCACCAAATTTCCCCTTCTCCTCGGACCGCTGCGCAGTGTAGACGTGTCGACGGGTGTGATATTGTTTGCAGTCGTAATTCTAATTAAAATTCATATAATTTGCAACGAAAAATAGACTTTATAATAGTGCAGCATAAGGCCGCAAGATCTGTCATCGGTGAGAATAAAATTCATAACTAAGATCGTCTTCGTAGCCGATTGACGCATAAGGCCACAATTACTCGCCGCGTAGCTACGCCTACGAAACAACTACGTCACAGCCGCTGAGTAGCTCCGCTCCGTAGCCGATATCTTCGCACACAATTCCCTTCGTATTGTGATACCGTGCAATTTACGCTGCTTTAATTGATTTAACTTGGTCGGACACTCGCTAGGACAACAACGTACACATACTAGAATGCCGCTTCGCCGTACCCCTCCGCCATCTTCCCCACAAGTAAGCGTTAGCAACAAGATGCCTACAGAGGTTACGCCAATCGTTGCAATATCGCAAAATGTGCATTATTGCGAATCGGAGCCAGATTTAAATAAATCACGCTCTATGGAAGACTTAGATACAGAATTTTCGAATGTTACCCATCGTTATAAGCGCAAACGCCCCGAGCGCGGTAACGACGAACTATCTCAGTTCATGTGCGAAATGAAGACCATGTTTAAGGAATTTAAGGGACATCAAGCCTCACAAGATGCGAAGATGGAAAAGATATCCCACGCTATTGAGGAGATCAAGTCTCAAAGCACTGCACTACAAACCACTGCAGACTTCCTAGCTAGTAAATTTGACACCATACAGTCACAAATAAATAAATTCGAAATGGAACGGCAGAAAAACTCAGAATATATACGGGTGTTGGAAGAGAAACTGGAACAACTTGAACGTCATAAGCGGGCAACATGTGTGGAGATTAAGAATATCCCCTGCCCTACTGGCGAAACAAAACAGGGACTACTTAATCAAATGATATCCATCGGTAGCGTCTTAAACGCATCCTTTGATCAGCATAGTGTGAGAGATATTTTCCGAATTAACACTAAAGATCCCGAAGTTAAAACTATAATTGTAGACTTTGCATCTGTACTGACAAAAGAACAATTAATTCGGAAGTATAAAGAGTATAATAAAAGCAATAAGACAAGCAAATTAAGTACAGAAACTATACACATAAAAGGCCCCCGTAAGCCGGTATTTATTTCTGAAAATTTAACGCCGAAAATGAAAAGACTACTGTATCTTTCCAAAGAACATGCCAGGTCAAACTCTTTCGACCACTGCTGGGTTTCTAATGGCAAAATACTTATGAGGAAAAAAGAAGGGAACGCAGCAATACTCATTAAGAGTGAACAGGACCTCAAAAAATTGTGTGAACCGGGTAAACTGTGACTATTTGTTTTATACTGTTTGTTTTTTAAGTGCATTTTTTGTCTAGTCTTATTATTTATATATTTACTACATATAATCCTCACTTACACTACACCTGTACACTTCACTCAGTCTCTACCAATCCATTTATGTTATAATTTTGCTGAAACTATTATTTCGTTTCACCGAACTATCAATATGATATTTGTTATAAATTCTTATAATTATGAATAGTACACGAGAGATTAATAATGATATTGAGGGGATATCTATATCTCAATCATATATTTGCTCACCTGAAAATTGTATGGAATATATCAAAACTATAACTCAACCTTTTACTGTCTTACACTTAAATATTCGAAGCATTGGGTGTAACTTTAATGAACTTCAGGTTTTATTAAAACGTATCAACGTAATTTTTGATGTCCTTGTATTAAGCGAATGTTGGTTAAGTAAATGTCCCTATCTACCCACTTTACCAGGATACTCTTCGTTTAAATCTAAACACACTAATCAGAATGATGGTGTGGTAGCTTACGTTAAGGCTAACTTGCCATGTACAGCCTATGTACCTACCTTTAGTGATGCTAACTGCCTAGTGCTAAAATTCGCTAATGATACTGCTCTAGTGGCTCTTTACCGTTCTCCTTCTCAAAGAAACATCTCGAATTTTCTGGATTCCTTGGATCAAATACTTAAATCGCTTAGTAATTTTAAGATGATCTCTGTGATTGGAGACATAAATATCAATATATTGCCTGGTTCAGGGGATCCCAATTCTGAAATCTACCTGACCGTTGCTGCTGCAAATGCCATGCTTCCAGCTCATATATTCCCAACAAGAAACAACAGCTGTCTTGACCATGTCTTGTTAAAAGCTAACACTCCCTCTGTCACATTGGTTATTGACTCTTTTGTAACAGATCACGCACCCATTATATTTTGTTGTAGTCTAACCAATAGAATATCTAAAGCGGCCCTCAATAAAATCATAACTAACGAAGTTGCATGTGTGAATGAGATCGAGAATACTGATTTTTCGTTTATTATGGCTATTACTGATGCTGAAAGCGCTGCTAATGCTTTGGTAAATATTATTATTTCTATTATAAATACACATTCACGTTCAGTACATATCCCAAGTAAAAATAGACTCATTAAGCCATGGATGACTCCCGGGTTATTACGTTGTATTCGCAATCGAGATCGTTTGCATAAATTGGCGAAGAAAGATCCTGATAATCACACATCTAGAATAACCTATACCCGCTATAGGAATTACTGCACAAATTTACTAAAAAAGATTAAACAGGCTTATGAACGTCTAGAATTTCAGAAAGTGAAAAATAACCCCAAGGCTACCTGGAGGTTAATCAAGAACACAGTTTTCCTTAACAATAAAACGACTTCTGCTATTGATCTACTACAAATAGACACTAGCCCTGCTCAGTCTGTTGACACTGTCAACAAATATTTCAGCACAATTGGTAGTGATCTAGCCAATAAATTTACCACTCTACCACAGTATAATACCCCATTACCCCAAACCAAATCGCGGCTGAATTCTATGGCTCTCATAAGTACTGACAATGACGAAGTCGAACGTACGATATTAGATTTGAAAAAATGTGCCTTGGGTTGGGACAGAATATCGTCATCTTTGCTCAAAGCCACGCGTCATATTCTCGTCCCGGTTTTGACGCACGTATTTAATTTATGCTTTACCACTGGAACCTTCCCGACTCCCTTCAAAATAGCCATTGTACACCCGATCTTCAAGGGTGGGGATAGAGACGGAGTCAATAGTTATAGACCAATCTCTGTACTGACTACTTTATCCAAAATTCTCGAAAAGATATTAAATAATCGCTTAAAAAAATATATTAATAAATTCAATATCCTGTCTGAGACTCAGTATGGCTTTCGTAATGGAAAGTCTACTGAAGACTCTGTTTTAAATCTTACAAACTCTATTATCAATAATATTAATTCAAAATTGAAAACAATTGGTATATTCTTGGATCTCTCTAAGGCATTTGACACCGTCTCTATCCCTAAACTCTTGAACAAGTTAGAACACATTGGTGTACGCGGACTTGTTCTTGATATTTTTAGAAGCTATCTGAGCGATCGAAAGCAGCGTGTTAAAGTTGAAAACTATGTGAGTTCGGACTTATCTCTATCTTATGGCGTTCCGCAGGGTAGTGTGCTTGGGCCAACATTATTCCTTATCTATATAAATGACCTCTGTGATTTGGCCATAAAAAATAGCAAAATTTTAGCTTACGCGGATGATACTGCTCTTCTTGTACACGGTAACACCTGGACTGAAGCTCGTTGCAATGCTGAAGCCGCATTGAGGACTCTTGTGTGTTGGTTAGATAATAACATGCTGACGATAAACTTAAGCAAAACTACCTTCATAACATTTTCTGCCAGTGCATCCTCTTTACCTACTGAACCCATCACTATCGCTGCTCATCGATGTAGAGGTGATGAAATATGCTGCTCCTGTACGAGGCTAACATCAACTCAGACTGTAAAGTATCTGGGAGTGCTAATAGATCAACTGATGACCTGGAAGGAACAGGTCGACCTAACCGCATCTAGATTAAGAAAATTAATCTATATATTTAAAATTCTAAGGAGCATTTGTGACGAACAAACACTCATGACGGTATATTACTCTTTAGCACAGTCCGTTATAACCTACTGCCTTTCAGCCTGGGGCGGAGCTGGCAAAACCAGTTTCCTCCGATTGGAGAGAGCGCAGCGCGCAGTATTAAAGGTGATACACTCAAAACCAATTCGTTTCCCTACGTCTGAATTGTATTCAATCTCTAAAGTTCTGTCAGTTCGTCAGTTGTTTATTCGGCAGATTTTATTACGTAAGCATTTAAGTGCTCCTTATGTCCAAACAAAAAGTAGTTCACGACGGGCTTTTCGCATATTTGATACTAACAAATGTAGTAGTGCACTGGCAAGGCGCCATTTTGACTATCTTGCAACTGTTGTATATAACAAAGTTAACAAAATCCTATATCTATACCCACTTAGGTACGGGGAATGCAAATCAAAATTGTCGGAGTTTTTGCAAAACTTAACATACGATGAGACTGAGTCGCTTATTTCTAATTACTAGTTATGACGCACACACGCACTCTCCCATCCACACACACGCACACACACACACACACACACACGCATACACACACACACTTACAACATACACAAAGCACACGTATACCACAACTGCATTGTCATAGATTTAAGCTGCATCTAACCTTAATTTTTTACATTGTTTTTTGTATTGTTCTGTAATCTGTATATTTCTTATGTTCTGTACTCCGAGGCGGGCGTAACCAGTGGCGACACAGTTTATACTATTGCCGCTGTTTACGACAATATCAATTGTAAAACCGTTTTTGTTTAGAAATAAATCTTTAAATCTACTAATATTTACGCAGAAACAAAATACAACCGTTATATACGAGGAATCAATTATTCTTGTTACAAGACCTACCTAGCACTATGTGCTTATTTTAATCAAGAAGATGAAGTTGTTTAAGAAATTGTATTCATTAATATCTATTTAATTTAACTTTTAGTGCGGGAATTTTTTTTTAATCGCATAAAGGTAGCAAACGAGCATGCATTCCTGAGTACTTATCCCCAAGAACAATTAAATCATACCTAAGATTGATCACAGATGCGTTGCTACCCCTGAAGTGTAGCCGGCAACCACGCCTCTCCCAACCGAAACACAATAATTGCTTCACGGAGGATTATGAAGGTGGCGGTGATACCTCTCCGAACCAAACGAGTTCTACCACCTAAATATAGTAATTTTTATATAATAAAATTGTTAATAGCTTCTTGACTTGTTTCTATCTCATTAATGCTTTTAAGTTTTTTAATTTTTAATCGCAATAATTTAAACAAATTTGCAAAAAGTGTACAATAGCTAAAAATGACTAATCTGTTATGGATGTAATATAGAATACCTGCTAGTATTAAATTTATAAGAGGACTATTATAATAAAATTATATGAAGTCTTTCGTTATATACTTTTTAGAGGCTCGTTAATTATTAAGTATTATACTACTGTTACATCAAGATTACAACTTAAGGGATGACAATATCTTGTTGTTACTTGATTAAGTAACAGAATTGTAAATAGATCAACAAAGAAGACTGATCTTAGAACCTGCTTTGTCGAATTTAGTAAATGATGAAAATTGAGTTTTTATTTATTTATATCTTTATTGTATCACCTTATAATAAAAAAGTTTACAAAGGGCGAACTTAATGCCTA
>DWNR01003575.1:0-11657 GCA_018250455.1 Polygonus leo | reverse complement strand
AACGTCTGTAGTTATATCTGGTTTTCAATCTTCGTAAATTGACCATTTTTCAAAGGTTTTTCAATTTGACAGTAAGAGTTGGGGGGGGTCATGACCCCTGTGACCCCCCCCTTAGAACCGCGCCTGTTTGCTGTGGTATGAGGTTTACTGTGAACTTGGTTGAATCGTGGTTTGCGATAACATGGGGTTAGCTGCGAAATTTGCAACGTCGTTGATTGCGAAGATATGAGGTAATCTGCGAATTAGTTAAGCGATTGATTGCAATGGTATGAGTCCTTGATTGTTATGGTATGGAGTTAGCTGCGAACTTAGTAACGTCGATGATTACGATGATATGAGGTTAGCTGCTAACTTAGTTACGTCGTTGATATCGATGATATGAAGTTAGTTGCGAACGTAGTTACGTAAATGATTGCGATGATATGAGGTTAGCTGCGAACTTTGCAACGTCCTTGAATGCTATGGTATAAGGTTAGCTGTGAACTTAGTAAAGGCATTGATTGCGATGATATGAGGTTAGCTGCAAACTTTATTTGTTACGCTGTTCATTTCTTCAATTACATCCTATTATTCGCATTATTCCTCAATCAATTTCAAAAATAACTGGTGGAGGATAGGATTGGTGGTAACTGGTATCTCAATATGTTATAGTGTATGCCATTAAATTGGTAATGATTCTAGGTCGATGTCAGAAATGATGGTGGACTACGCACGAGAGCAAGCAGACACACACTCGGAGGTATCCGCCGGGACACTGCTCGGCAGATACTACGACGATGACAGCGATTCTGAACATCCCTATCCGCAGCATCCGTAAGTTATTAAAATGTTAATCATATAAATAATAATAATTATAAACAACGTCCAGTAACTGATTGTCACAATTTGACATATTTTTCAAAAATAATAAAAAATAAGGGAGTAAAATTGTGCCTTGTGGAACACCTCATTTTCATTTTGTGACACTATCTATATAGGTTTTAAAAATCGATCAGATGACTTCTCAATTTCTTCTATAATATATTCAAATTCTCAGAAGAACAGAAAAGGGCTCCTTTTACCTAGAAAAAATACTGTTCTCCATGTCAGCGACCATCCGACAGAAACTACTTATTTAAATCAATAACACAACTGAGTAATGTTCCCCAGGTCGTGGTCGCGGCAGTCGCTGCACCGCTCGGTGTCGCAGCCGTCGCTGGCGCGCTCCACCGGCGAGCTGGTGGAGCGCTGGGCCGCGCCCGCCGATGGAGACCAGACGCCCACGCCCGGCCGACGCCTCCGAGGTGAGTACTGTGTCACTCGTGTAGTTCTACGGATCAGTAGAACAGCCTCAACGCTCAGTAGAACCGCCTTAACGCTCAGTAGAATAGCCTCAACGCTCAGTAGAACAGCCTTAACGCTCAGTAGAACAGCCTTAAAGCTCAGTAGAACAGCCTGAACGATTAGTAGAACAGCCGCAACTTTTAAATTGCCAGGTGGTAGACTCGTTTAGTTCGATCGGACAGGTACCACCGCCTCCCTAATAATCCTCCGCGAAGCAATTTATTGTGTTTCGGTTTGGAGAGGCGTGGTTGCCGGCTATACTTATGCACGAGGCGAACATCTTAGTCCTCAGGAGCAGCAACACATCTGTGATCAAAATTAGGTACGATTTAATTGTGCTTTGGATGATTACTGATGTCCATGGGTGGCAGTGACCACTCACCATCAGGTGGACTGCATGCTCGTTTGCTACCTTTATACGATAAAAAAAATTAGAAACTTCTGAAGGAAAGGGAGGACGCCTTACAACTTAGACCTGTGTAATGGTTGGGGCATGGTTGCACTTGACTTTGAAATGAAAACTTTTTAAGCTCTGTTGAAAGTAGGAGCTCGATGAAACGGAAAATGTATGAAACAGAAAAGAAAGAGACGTAGATATGTACATTTCTCAGTCTCTTGCCAGCAAAATCTAAGGTTTTATAATATTATAAACATATTTTGTTGCAGGTCCACAAGGTGTCACAACGTTCACGTCATCTGAAGTACGCACGTTCCAGGCCTCGAGGGAGTGGCGTGAATAAATAAAATACAAAATAAAATTAATAATGTCATCTTGTACATTTATTTGTGGATAGAACAAAAACCTTGAATTAATACGCTATACATTTTCATTACAGCTTTTTATATACTTGGTATGCTTTATTACGCCTTGGGTTCGTTTTGATCTTTAAAAGTTTTTTTTATTACTCGTCCACAATCTTGAATTCTTGTTTTTTTGCGTATTTAAACAATAAATTATCCACAGAGAATGAATCTCAAAGTAATATTAAATAAAGTAATTTCAATTTTGTAGTACAAGCAGATTAGATTACAGTTAATGGAATATAAAAAGACATAAGTCGTAAGTCTTGTCATAAGATAATGACAAGTTTATAATGTCTATTGTTGGGGAAACTCTCTTTGATATGTCCAGGTTTCAGGTCGTCGTGTTGGTGTATTTGTTGAGTAAAATGTCTAAGACCTGAAAGAGTCATTATGAAAGACCTTCTATGGGTCTACCATCAACCCTTAATTGGATTTTAAGTTCCACCTGACTTTGGCTATAGATGTTTCCTCTGAAAACAGTAGGAAAGTCTTATCTAAGCACTTCAGCAGTTGAGCTGTTGCGCACGTAAGTGTGTTATGTATCTTATACATCATGTGTAAAACACTGCCTATAATTATGACAATTTTCTTTTTGAAAATATGTTTCATTCATTTTTTTATAATTTCTTCTCATTTTGAGCTGGCGAACAGAGGTAAAAAGTGGTAAGTGAGTAATATACATTTTTTTAACTCTATATATTTTTGACTATCTCGGATTGTTGGAAAATAGATAGATGAAAATATATAAAACAGGGGGAATTCACAAAATACGTTGTTTGAAAGAAATATGCCATTTTTCGCCAGCTCCACAATTATGTAAACTTTTACGCCTTTTTGTCTCGTAATTGATATTTGTATTGTATCTAGACTTTTAGATATTATAATAATTCCGTCCATTGTAACTAATATACCTGGTAATGTGACATAAAGTAAAATTAGGTTTAAGAAGTTAAATAACTTAGTTATAAAATGGTTTTATAAACTTACAGTTAACTAATATGCTGGTCAAGTATAAGTATATTTTCTTATAATATTTTTATGAAGTTGATACATATAAAACTTTATTAGTGTTTACCATTTAAGTAATGAATTAATTTCAATCAATACAAAATGTATTAAATATATTATCTCCTTACAAATTGTACAAAACTTCATATGGTTTCAAGTCTTCACAAGCATTCCCTTAAAATTGATTATTTTAGTAGCTTAGAACTAACGTGCCAAAATATATTTTCTTATGCTTCGATTAACTTTTAGCTGGCATTTTAGTGCAAGTGTTACCATCTAGGAAAATAAAATATCTTAGTTCCATCCATCATCGCATTTGTCCATCTTTTTTATCTATAATTTGCGTTATTACGCACAAGTGATGATTTTTCCTGCCAGTGTTGTATTGATTTTTTAGTTGTAAATATTTTTAAAAGAATGATCGTGCACCTAGCAGCTGAGGCAAGAGGTAGTTCGTGGTAGGGTTTTGTAAAATTATTGTATGACGTGAGGTCGCCTCGTGAAAGATTTTTCTTGCCTTGATTGCTATGTCGAGTGGGATTTAGGGCGAAGGGATTAGTGAAAATGTGCTCAACTAATGGTTGTAATTAGGAAATTACTGAAGTTCCGTTTATAACTTACGATTTTTCACGCGACTGTGAAGTACATGATTTTAGGTTTTGAACCTGTTTGGAAAAATCGTGATTTACAAAGCGGACTTTGCTATCATAAATATAACAACAAGATTAAGATTTTGATTGCTTTTGTAAAGAGGTATACAAAATCGTAAAAATAAATGTATAATTTTCTTAATAAATAATTATCAGTTTACTATGAACATTTGTATAACATAATGTTTCGATTTTAAATATCAAGATTGTTCACAATGCAGAAGCAATCGTGGTGCTAAGGGACAAACGATATTTTTAATTTATAACATGAATTTACTTATTTACATACTGATCCATAGTCTGTATTTTGATATTTTAATCAATATACGTACTTTAACAATTTGTTTGTTGTTTTATTGAAATTATATCCTTTTGGGACAGAGTTTCTCAAACTTGTTTGATCTACCCCTTACCTTTAAATTAATAATTTTAATTTTCTAGTCGTAATCTTAAGCCTGCAAGTGTGTATTTTTGTAGGTAGATTACGGAATATTTAAAAAATGTACATACTATTAATTAGAGATATACTTAGAAAGTCGAAAACAATGAAGTTACAATGATTTGTCCATAGTATTTTTATTATACCAAATAGGATTAAAATACTACCTATGGTCAAATCATAGATGCGTTGCTTCTTGTGTCCTAATTTTCCTCCGTAAAATAATTAAAAAGTTTATGAAGACGGTGATGAATCCTTCTATACCTCAGCCCTTTGAAGTACATAGCTGGATATAGACCTTTATCAAAGGCCACTCCAATCAGTCCTGGTCCGTTGAATTTCGTGGCTTCCCGCCCTTTTCTTCAGATCCTCAGTCCACTTGGCTAGGAATCGTATAATATATTACTTATTTTATTAATTGTATTGTACTGTTCGTAAAATTTATTTCAATACTGTTTACTACTTTTTAATTGTGTGTGTGTAAAATACATCCATCAAGTTTTTTTAATGAATGTGGAAATATGATAATTGTAAGTTGGACAAAATAAATAAAAGTATGGAATATAAAATTATATTTAGATGTATGTATCAGCAGTTTCCACAATATTGAAGGTTCACTAAACGAGGTGGGTGGGTTCGACAAAAATTAAATTGTACTCAGATATTCAAGAATTTTATTTCAATGTTTCAAATGAGGATCTTACAAAAAAATTGATAAAATCCGATCAGTATCTACGCGGGTATACGCATGGCGTTAAAATTAATAAATTCGATGATTCCTCTCATTACATCATCAGTTACTTATAAAATGTATCATCACATCAAAATATCGTCAATTGATTGGTGAATGTGAGTTAATAATGAATTTGTAATGAAGCAATTTACAATTACGATTATCAAAATCCTCACGTAAGTTCATCTAAAAATGTGCGACATAAAATTAAGCTTTACATTTAGGACCAAATGCACATACGTATACCAATATTCAAGATAAAGAGAAAAATACACCTATGTAACAGTGAGTCTATGAAAACGTTCATCCAGATTATCAACAGCATTACACCGATCAGCTAAAATAAGTAGATTTAACTATATTTTACAAACATTATCAAGCTTTAGTAAAAATAAAAGTTTATCATCTAAGAGTAGTAGTTCTCCGACTATATGTACATCTACTTTAGAGAAACTTTAAACCGCTCTTATGAAAATTTACATAACAATGTTAATTTTAGGCCTTAATGAGATTCTATCTATGACAGTATCTAAGTTAACCATTTTGGTTTTGTCTATCTACGATATGAGTAAGTCGACAGGTCCCTTTTGTCAGTATTTGGCATATCTTCTCACACGCTAACGAAGTTTGGCATCCTAATCTACATTTCTTCAATCCGTGCAATCACCTTATTTTAAATCATGCTTTAAAATTTAAAGTCTATCAAAAACTGTCACATCTTTCACCACTTTGTCGAATTCTTACTGTTCGAAATACACTTCACTATCTACGTTTCTTTTAGGTACTACTTTTATCTATTATTACCACACAGTATCATGAAGTGAACACTTGTCTGTTGCCACATCTTTTAAATGTTTTAGTTTTAGATTTGACTGATGGAACCGCAAGACTGCCGTCTTCTGGTCACTTGTTTCCAAAACCTTTTGTCGAATTGTTTCTCCTGGAAGAATACACATCAAAGTAATATATGACGACATGTTAAGGAGAAAAAACCCCGTACCGGTTCTATAAAATGTGATTGATTACTAGATTTAAAAATAAATTTAAGTGTAGTGTTTATTCTACTCTAGATTGGTGAAAGAGTGATAACTATTGTGAAGAATATTTAATTGAAACACCAAAAAATTAAAACTAAATTAATTATAAACTTGTGTGACATTTCATTAATGGTATAAAAACATTTAGCAATTAAAATACTAAAAGATTGCTTAAAAATTGGGGAAGGGAAGCTAAGCAGCTGGCGAGTAATGAAAAGCGCAATGGATTTTTAGTAAAAATATATTTTCCAGAAAAATCGTTCGAATCGAAATGGACAGATAAGATCATTAAAACAAATGAACTGCGTAATATAGCTGGATTTAAACTAGAAATAAGCAATTTTAAACAATTGACACGAGCTCTTAGCGTTGAACAGTCACAGAGTAACAATTCCTCAGTATAATTACAATAAGCCAATTCAATAATTTAGACAAAACACGCAATATATTTTTGCTAAAAAGTCGTACAATTAGGTTAACAATAACGTGTAAGATTTTAAAAAGTTTCCATGTTTGAAAGGCAATTTTATTGGCCACTTACATATCGTCTAAACATTTCTAACATTTTCACTAACATTGCGCACCTCAGGCTAACTATTAAAGGCAATAGCGTAAATACGTAAATGTCGTATATATATCACTAAATAACAATACCGAATCCTACGATTACATTTTTAAATTTTAATTATTATCAAGTAAGACATTTAAATAGATAAGACGGGCCGTTTAGCTATTTCTTTATAGTTTAGCCGAGGTCTTCTTAGTAACTGGTTTCTTTAATGTTTGTACTTACCTATATTGTAACCATTATGGACTAAATCCAAAACAGCCCAAATTAAGACAGGCCAATTAAATTGCCACATTCATTCTTATTTTGTAGCTTAATATTAATTTCATTCATTAAAAGAGACTACAACATCATGCGAGTGGCAGGTTCTCATAATCACTGACCAAAGTCTTTTAATTTACGAATAGGTTTCATCCGATGAATTTTTTAGTCTTTAATTTATCAAATGCGAGATGAAATCATCGATCGTGTTATAGATCTAATGATTTTGAAATTGAAGTTACCAAGTTAATGATTTTAAATTAAAATTTGATGTTGAGCTTGATGAAAGATTAGACGTTGTATAATTAGATAAAAGTACATCAAATTTGTCTGATGAATTACAAAATGAAAGTAATTTACAATGCCAATGAGAAGGTCTTTCCAATTTTGAAGAGCTTAAACATTTCACAGTCATTACTGAATTAACAAATTTCGTCAGCGACTCGAAATATATCAAAGTTGAATAAGGACGAGCCAAAGATGTGTTTAAATCCAGCCTGTGGGCACAAGAAGCTGGTGCGTCACACATAGCCATTGACAAAGCAAATCTTGTAATAGCCGGGGTTGCTCACGCTCGCGCGGCGCGGGGAGAAGGGCCGGCTGGCCAGCAGGAAGGGCTCGCGCCGAGGGCTATCGGAGGACGCGCGACGTCGAAGGAACCCCAATCTGGAAATAGAAGTTTTTTAGCAGAGGAGGGTAATGTTCAACTGTTTGTAAGGCACTGCTGCCAATGATTAGGATACATTAAGGATAGAGCTTTGATGTTCCTGATGACCAGCCTAAAGCAACCGGCAATGATATCTTTGCAATCAAACTTAAATGATCTCTCGAATTATCTTTACTTTCCAATTTTTTCGTGAAAATTGGCAAACGAGTTGGAACTAAAACAAAATCAAGAAAATTCTTTGAAACAAATCTTTCAGTTCACCTATTGTCTTTAAATTAATATCAACTCTAAATTACTGAATTCTACTAGTCAGTATTATTAATGTATTATAAATAAGTAAATACATACTAATTGAATTACTTGTAAACTTACATCTTCCCGTTCTGGCATTGAGAGCGCGTCCGCGAACGCATCGTCTGAGCTTCCGCTCGTGCCAGTTGCTCCATCTCCATAAGTTTCGTTTCGCTTTCTGGAACTATTCATGCAATGGCTTTATATTCTGTCCACTTACTAGAGATAAACAATTCCTGCTATACTTGAAATTACCCTAAATCATTTAAACTGTTGCTTCTTGAGTTAACCACGCTTTTATTTCAAAATTTTTGATTGTTATCGACAATCTCATTATTGTAAGTTAACTGAGTACAAGTAATAATAATAAGTACTACGAAACCTTGTCAACTTCATGTCATCGTATGGCTAGATTCACCCCACGAGAGCCACTCTTAATAATCTCACTCTTAATATCACAACTTTCTATTATATTTCATTACCATGGTGTTGTTTTTGGTCAGCCATCTATATTTTATGTGTGCTTTAGTTGATTAGTTTGCTTGTTTTTTTTTGTTGGATATTTCACCGATCTAAGTGGTAATGTCCCAAGGCGTCCCTACTTCATGTGTAACATCATCAACAAGAAGCAAGAAACCCCTCACCCTTCCAAGCATATACAGAACTGCGCGAAGTAGTATGCGGGGCGGTGCGGCGCGGGTTCGCGCGGCACAGCGTCACCGCGTCGGCGCTCGCCACGCGCCGCAGCAGCGACCGCTGGCACGCCGCGCGAAACGACCAGTGGTCTGACCCGCCACCCTGCTGTAATATCATTATTAACACTATCAGTAACGTAATCTAAACTAATACTCTCGATGTCGTCATCATGTGTGAAAATTGTGAATATTTTTGTGTTTTTTCCAAAATTTTCTACCTCGACTAGTAATTTGGTCATAATTTTTACAAAAAATTTTAGTGTATTTTTTTAATTTACTCGGAAATACTTGTACTGTCTAATCAAATTACTAATTCAGACATATTTATTCTAAACAAGAAAATTAGCACGAGAAGTTTTTTATTTTTGTTTGTTACTTTTTGTCAAGTTTTAACCATTCATTGTGAAAAAAATGTGTGAATTATTTTGTTATTGTAATTAACATAATTGTGCAATAAATTAATTCATTTCATATCATCATTAATACCACCACCGTCATTAAAATTATCATAATTATCATCATCATCCCCAATACTATCTACCATCAACATCTTTAATACCTCTCTCCAACATGATCATAATTGTCAACATAACAATAGCCACCATTTTTATCATCAAAATCGTCATCACAGGAACGGGGACATGTCAGTAAAATATTTATGTCGTAGACATTTTTATACGTATGCCTTTGCTGTGGGGTAGAAAAGGATTCAACAACATTAAAACGGATGTAGCTTACAGCTTACGTATGTAGCGAGTAACTACGAGTCATGATGACAATGAAGCGAGTAATTAGACGTTATGTCAACTACTAAATTTCGAGAACACGTCTTGTGTTCTCGAAATTCAGTGTTTTATGTTTGGGTGGAATTCTAATGCAACTAGTGAATGAAATCGAAATGATTTTGAAACGTTGATATGGTCTACTTACTTTTTTAAACTGCACAATTATCATACGTATTAGACATGGGTTATGTCTTACCCAAGACCCCTCCTGGTCTGCCAACATGTCCTTCCCCTGATCCAGCGCTAGCCTCATCTCCGCCCGGGGACTGAGTCTCTCCTCGGGCGTGGGCAGAGGTACTTCCTCCGCCCGTGATGATTCTGGCGCTGGGCTCGGCTCCGAAGCTGTAAATAGTACTTGAAAGAACTAGTGGTCACAAACAAAAAGAATTTCATCTTAAAAACAGCATAATTAAGGCTTTTTGACCATTATAATTAATTTAAATTCACTGAGAGTGTCGATAGTCATGTGCCAAAGACAACGAAAACAATTGTTAACATATTAAGGTAATTGATTCATTGCAGGTAAAGGAGGTGCTAATTAGCCTTTCTCCTACTGACAAGTAAAATCTGGCACCCAGTTCAGATCCTGTTCTATCAGAGCTATGATGTTCATGTTTATGAGTGGTCAACAATAAAATGTGCTAAGTATCTTATACAAGCATACCTGGCGACAACTGATGAAGTGGCGTGGGGTTGTGTATCGTGGTACGTTCGAGTGTTGAGGGCGTGCTGGCCGAACTGGCTGAGCCCCGACGACCGACACCAACACCGGCTCGCACCTCCGCACACTCTTTTGAAACTGTGGACAATACAACTTGTTATCATTTAGAATTAAAGTTATACTTTTTAAGCTACGTAGAGAAGAGTTCGTTAACATTTACAACCAACTTTGAAAAAAAACATCATCTTCATCATTTACAACCAATAGGTTCGTTTTAAAATTTCAAAAATTTCAACGAAAATTGAGAAATACAAAAAGTTTCTAACAAATAAAAAAATTCAACGAAAATTCACAAATAATGAAACTGCGTGCAAGATGTAGCTTGAATTTCTTCTAAAGATATTTCCAGAATGACATGACACGCACCGCAAAACCGCTTCATGGAGAATTGAATGAGTTTGGTGGTATCTTTCTATTCGAACTACACAACCTCTACCACCCACGGAGTTTATGAAAAAATGAGTTCTAAGGCTTTACCAGATTGTAAGAGCGTCGAAGGCGCCTCGTTGGTGGGCGTCCGGTCTGGGCTCAGCTCGCACGCGGCGCCACCACCTCGCTCCTCTCCAGCATCCGGCGCGCCGCCCGCACCCCCGTCCTCTGCTTCTGTTTAACCAACCAATTTATCAATAGACGAACACGCAGCCAAAAGATCTGCAGTATCTACTGAGTAGGAATAATGTACGACATGGAACATCTACAAGACGTAGATATTAAATGTGTGTTCGTATTGAGAAATATTAAAATAATTTATGGAACAGCGATCTTGTATGAGGGTGCAAGGTAGACAATATATTGTAATTCGATTAACAATTGTTTTGCTACAGTTATTTTTGGCATTTTATCGTTCATATGGGTAAATTGTATAAACTACTTGCAGACACATACAGCATGAACGTATTTGAAAAAATACCAAGTATTGGTTTTTATTGACTTACCTGCCTTTAATACCGTAATTGTTAAAGAATCAACAATAGTCTTATGTGATGTACAAAAATGTATAGCTTTAACTATATCACTAAGTATTATGTCGGCTTAAATGATAATACGCGTTTAAAATATAGATATAATGTGATATAAATAATCTATGATATAAGAATTTCTTAAAACTATGTGTTAAAAGGAACTATTTATAATGGAGAGCCAAGGAGAAGTCAAATGCAAATTTACAACAATCATGCCAAAACGGAAGAAACTGATTTTAAAGAGTTCGATAATAATAACGTAGGTAACCATAATAGCTACAAGTATACATCTAGGTACAACGTGGCGAAATTATTTTGACGATATTGTAAATTAGGCAATTCTATTTTCAAGGAGCTTTTTCAAATTGCAGCTAGTCTATTCACATTTTTCCCAATAAACATCGTTTTACACTTAGTTTAATTCACCTTTGGTTGAATTCGCTGTTGCTCTAAATTGTGATTAATACAATTCGATGTGTTTAAGTCCTATTTAATTGACGCTCTGGTCATATCTCTCTCTCCCTAAAGTAACAGATTTGGCACTATAGTATTCTAATCTAGGATTAGCTATTATATATTAGACTAGCTATGCCCGCGGCTCCGCTCGCGTGGAATTGGTCTGCGTTCATATTATAATTACTAGCTTCCGCCCGCGACTCCGTCCGCGCGGATGTCGGTCTTCGCGTGGATGAAGATTTTTTTTTCTGCGTATT
>DWNR01003574.1:0-11657 GCA_018250455.1 Polygonus leo | reverse complement strand
GCTTCGCTCTGTTGAGGACGCCGAGTTTTTTCGAGGCCAGTTTGGCCTTGTCCTCCAGATGACGTCTAAACTGCACGACGAGATGTCAACACCCAGGATCCCAACGCTTTACAAACAATTTGTTTTACAAACATTCTGCCATCAATTTCTAGCTGTCAATTACAATGCCGGGCTTATGTGTAAAGGTAAGATTGTTGTATGGATGTGTTAGAATTACTTTTGAAGCGTCCAATATTAGGCTCTTGAATATGCAGCTATATCCTCATCTTCGGCTATAAGACCATATTCAGCACGTATAATTTCATGCGTGTTTTTACGCTCCGGTGGACAGTCAATCTTACTTTATATCAATGAATGTAGTCTTTAAGCAGGCTTATGTTAGGTTTGAAAGCATCAAGCAGGTTAATGGGTTGAATATATTTGGTTTATTAATTAAATAAATATGGGTTGAACTTCACGACTTCCACCACCTGGTAAAACCAGGCACCTGGTACATATTTCATGATTGATCCGACAGATGGGTGCGATCACAACCGCCGCTGGAGCCGGGCGAGCGGTTAGTGAGTCCACGGTCGAGACGCTCCGACGAACTGCACAACTCCACCGTCATCCCCTACCTCGTGGAGAGGCATTACGCGTCAGCGCAGGAGTACTTCACCGAGAGAGACCTTAGACATGGTGCGTATTAGTGTTCTTTTTATATATAGGTATTATTTCTTGATTTATTCTCGTTATATATTTTTTTAAAAGGGTAAACTTAAAATTTGTGTAATTTTTAAAAAAATGTTTTTTTTTTTTTTTTAATACGGTTAAAGATTCAAAGTGAACCGAGTTACACTAAGTTTAAAACGATCTTGAATAATTTGCAAATAAAGATGTTTTTCTTAAATATTTTTTACTATCAGCTAGTTTAGGCATAACATAATATCGTAAAAACAAGGTGAAATAACAATTGTTTACATAATTGCACTTACAATCAATTACACTTATAATGAAACATCTCATTATGATTACTGCATGTTGATTGTTAAGTATCATTTAAACTTTGGATAAAAGGCTTTTTTGCACTATTGTCCCGTCATAAACAGATATTTTAATTACTTTGCATTCTACTGAAGAAAAATGAAAAAAAAAACAAATTAATAAATTTAACTTTAATTTGATTAAACGTACCTATTATTTATTCTATGCTATAAATTTATATTATATTTCAATATTATTTTCACGTTATATTATTTTTATAGTAATGATTATTGATCTTGTGTATATTTATTAACCAACACCATGATATAAATTAAAAGTCGAGGTGAGACTGGAAAATAGTGCTATAGAGCCTTTCTTATAAATATTGAAATGTACAGTTCATGTAAAATCGATGTTTATGTAAATATAATATTTCATATGTACCTTTTCCCACTTTCATCACATAAATTCCATGTTAATGTTATTGTAAAAATTAGTTTCTTTGAGGATTTTTTGGGAAGATATTTTTATTGTTAGAAAATCAAATAGACAAAGGAACTGCCTTCATGTGTATTGTAGTAATGTAAACACTTATATATATATATTTTATTTTATACGAGAAACTTGTTATTTTTTTCATATTAAGACACAGAGAAAGCCTAGTATGGACTAGCACATTGAGGTTGACAAGACGTGCACGGTACAGATATAGATATCTGAATCTGAATTTTTGTAGTTCCCTATAGAATAACAACACATTCTTTTACAAGGAAATAGAGTCCAACTTTTGGAAGTGTGTTAAAAATGCATATCAGTACTCCAAAAAATCATGCTTTTAATTAATTTTATCAAAGGTTGTATTGTTTATTTTTATAATGATGTGTAGTATGTCTCGTTTTTTTCTGTGTTTGAACTGAACCTCAATTGCAGAGACCGGTGAAACTCATGCGTCCGGCCAAGTGCGAGCTCGCATTTGTTCCTTAAGTTAGGTTTGTAGCATGAGAGTGATATGCAGTTATTATTATTTGACCAACGCTTCAGTAAATGTTTACAAATCCTTTTAACCCTTTTATTTTTGTGCAAATGAACGACGTTTTATTCCGTCCTATAAAAACATAATTAGGTAAAATAATTATGATGTGTTATGTATTAGTTCCTTGCTTAAAGTTATACTCTAACAATCATTAAAACATATATATGTAATTAATTTTTTTAGCAGGAATTTTTTTTTTGCTATATTTACCAAGTTTTTAGAGTATGTATTTCATTTAGGAAATCTTAAAATTGTTTAATCAATTTTAAGGTTTTTGTAATTGAAGAATAAACTTAAAAAAAGAAGTGAAATCCTTAGGTTATTTTTGTATACATTGTGATTTCGTGTAACACACATACGATATATAATATTTAAAGTAATGCATAATTGTACGTAATAACCGCAGTATTAGTAAAACGGAATAGCACGTCGCTCGTACGGGAAGGGTTTAAGAATTGAACGACGCAGTTCCAATTTCCTCATAGTCGCTAATACGCTAGAACTAATTGTCCTGTAGTAATCTAGTAATGTAAGGCCTAGCTACCGTGCGTTCACTAACATGTTACCGCAATCGACTTGTTTACGTTTATAAATGCGTTATGATTACATTCTATTTGCGCACTTTGCTAAAGTTAAACTTTTTCCCTAGATTAGAATATCTGCGCTCGTGTTTCTGTTTGGACGAAAAATGTTCTTAAATAATTAAAACAGCTTTTTGAATGTCTTTTTGTGATGTTATTTAGATAATTTAGTTAAAATATCTGTGGAAAAGATAAGAATTACACGCATACAACTATGTTGCAATCAATTTGAGTAAACTTAGCTCAGTAGTCTTTATAAATAAAATAGACGTGCCCGATATTAAAATACTTTGGTCTTCTGAGTTTATATTTTTATTTATAGATATATATATATATATATATAGTCCCTCCATGTGGTTTATTTCTTAAAGTTGGAATTTTTTTAACTGTGCATTCAAGCAATATTTACACGTATCCATCCAAAATATATTATTTTGGATGGATACGTGTAAATATTGGATTGGATGCATACGTGTGCTACAGTTCTTTGTCATTTTGTATTTTAATTGTAAAGACATAGCTCGAAGTAGGTTATCGATTGTCCTCTTTAATTAACAGTGTGCTCCTTTCGTAAACAGAAAAGTAACAATCATTTAATTAAATATGTATCACGTACATTATAAGCGATGTTTATTTGGTATTGTTTGCAATACTGTGACATTTAATAGGTAGGTTGTTCTTTAATAATAAGATAGAATAGTAATAGCACAGTATAAGTATCTATACAGTATTCTATCTTCATACAAACGAACGGAACGCCTTCCCGTGTCCTTGAATTATATACTCTGGGTGAGAGATCATCTTAGGGCTACCCGCCTACAGTATTTTTATTACATCTCCATACCTACGGATACGGATAATAAGTTTAATAAAAAATAAGTTTGTGTGTCCACATGGACAGGGAGGAGAAAAAGGAATATCTTTAATTTGGTTATAGAAACACCAAAAACGGTCTAATATAGCCTACAATTGCTCTTCGCCATATTATTATTTAAATAAAAAATTCATTGCTTAAAAACCGTCACACAGCCCGCTCGTCACTACGAAACATTCGCGACTGTTCGCATACTAAGTGCATACCAAAATCGAGGCGCGTAGGAATAAGTTGCGTTTGGTATGAACTGTACCAAACGCAACTGAAATACTGTATAGATACTTATACTGTGGTAATAGTTGACAGTCGTTTAGCTGTAACAATGTCCGAATATTATGGGGGTAATTTTACTAAACAGGTGACTGTGACTGCATGTCTAAACCTATTAATTACCCCGGATAGTATGGTGTGGATGAGCTAAACAATCCGTTTCATGTTTTGAACGATCTGACACATTTAAAGGATTTTTAGATGGTAAAGCGATACGTCAGTCAGCGTCTTTAGTATTATTGACAAAATAATACATTTTTTATTCTATTTTTTGTGTATAATTGTTTTTATTAATTTTCATGTATTTTTCAAAATTAATCCTAATAAAGTAATAGGAATTTGATAGTAGAATTTATTTCTATCTACTGATAAATGATATTTCTGGCGCTTCCAATATTTTAAGAAAAGATGAAAATGAGAGTTGAATATAATGTATTTAATAAATTTTATAATGTAATTTTATGAATAACTATTAAAAATGTGAAGTGAAGATGATTTATTATGAAAATAAAATTGGTAGTTTTAAGGACTGCCGGTAGAAGTGAAAACTTTTAACTTAAGATTTTAGTATTAAAATCTCATAATGTTTGAATTAAAAATTATTAATCAATCTTAATGAAATATTAGGAAATAATATAAAATTTTCAAACCTTCATATCAAAAAAAAAAAACTCCCGCGGACGTAGGCAGCTTCGCGCACATTAACTGTGTTTAAGTATGTCTATAGTTATACATACTCATAGCTATAGATATACTATAAGCATAAGCATGTTGCTGACGCGAACCTATGGTTTTTTTCCCTACCCAAAGTCGTGTAACGCGGCTATAGAAGTTTTCACTTCAAAAATGACTTACTTATATGTTTGACCAATTGTTTTATTCCGTTGAACATCAAAATTTTTAAAGTAAATAATGTTTTTTACAAAAATTGCAGAGTTGGGCGATGGGGGTTCTCGCACGATGTCGACAGCGGAGCTGTCGGACGCGGAGTCGAACCAGTGCAAGCGGCGGTGGCACTCGGCGTGCGGCCGCCTGCCCGCCTGCCGCCTCACCTGATGCCCGCCGCGTGTAGCTGTATGTTAGGACGATACCGACGAGCGTGCCGGTGCTTGCCGGTTAAGTGTTTAATGGACTATGTGTTTACCGGATTATGTGTTTACCGGATTAGGCGTTTACCGGACTGCGTGTTTAACGAATTACGAGTGTACCGGATTTGGCACACACGAATACACGGAAATAAAATTTAACTTAAAGACGAATTCAACCGATATGACGACTTTATTTATAAAGTGAAGTTAAAATTGAGATCGATCTGGAGTACGGCTTTTAGTCCATTATCTACTACTTAAACCGCACTCTAGATCGATTTCAATCTTGAGTTAGCTTTTTTAATACGGCCCGTAAAATAGGAGTACTTCCGAGTCCTGCTACTAATCACAGATTCGGAGACACTGCATTCTCAAACCGGTTCAACTGATCTCATACACATAAATATAAAGTATGACGGATAGTGAAATCGATATCGGTACTGGATAGTTCGGTCAAAAACAAAACAAAAATTGCAGAGTTGGGCGAACGGGGTTCGCCTGCCCGCCTGCCGCCTCACCCGATGCCCGCCGCGCCCTGTAGCTGCATGTTAGGACGATACCGACGAGCGTGCCGGTGCTTGCCGGTTAAGTGTTTAATGGATTAGGCGTTTACCGGATAAAGCGTTAAGCGGATTCCGTGTTTAAAGCATGTTAATCGGATTACGTATTTTATTGGATTCCGTGTTTAATGGATAATCTATGAATAAGGGTTTGCATATTAACCGGATTACGAGTTTACCGGATTATGTCTTTTCCGGATTGCGTTTTTAACGAATTACGAGTTTACCGGATTTCGTAATTACCGAATACACGGGAATAAGGTTCAACTTACGGACGAACTCAACGGATATGAAGGCTTAAAATATTTGCTAGTCCTGGCACTAATCACAGATTCGAAGATAAACGAAGATAATTATCCAGTAGGATAATCCGGTCAAGAACAAAATAAATAATATTACAATAATTGCAGAGCTGGGCAACGGGCGATATCTCGCACGATATTGACAGCGGAGTACCGGATAATCCGGTAAAAAGAAAAACGGTATCTCCTAAAACAGCAATCCGGATACTGTTACCGGATTATCGATTTTAGAGCTATCCGATATTCAAAGTCTGCTGTGTATGTTTCGTTAGTTGTATCAGTTCAAGCAGGCTTGTTTAGTTTGGGGCCGTCTGTTATTTGTTGATTGACCACGAGAAGGGTTAGATTTTTGGGATAAAACAGAGATATTTACATATTGTAATTTGCCATTATTTCGAATACGAACGAAAGTCCGAACTTGTTAAATGTCTCCTAATTTTGTAATCCGACTGGATGTGAAATTGGTTATCGTACTATAACGAATATTCGTTGCATCTCTATTATATGTATCTAATTTGAATTATGCAGTATGTGAACACGTGGCAAGGAGGTTGAGTCTCCCTGAAAAATGTATAAGTTATTGTATAATGTATGTGGACATTAAACTTGTATGCAGATGAAACCGTTGTAGTTAGGTCGCCAGACGAAATATTTTAGTCGTTATGAGTCGCTTTCCGAATCTTTTATTTACGGGCTTACATAGTTACTTTTCACAAAGATCTCTTATGTCGGTAATGTCACATTTTTTCGGTTGTATGATATCCTTAAAATTATATCAATGTTTCGTATAGCTAATAGCAGTTGATTCATTACCTTTATAACTAAACAGAGGATCGTCATGAGTGGAATAAGAACACTATTTATACTTCATATGTATACTAATCTTCTGTTAAACTAAGTCAATCATGATTTGATAAAGTGCCTTGGAGTTTTATACAGAAAATATACAGTAAATAATACCATTTTAAAGAGTCATAATAGTGACTTGAAAATATGTTTATGGTGAAGTGATTTTAGTGTTCGTAAAAATCTTATTGCGTGTCCGTGACGAGTACGCCGCGGCTGGCAAGTTATAAGTAAGTTAGTCTTAATCGCTGCGTTATCGCAACGAAATCGCATCAATTCAATGTAACCATGATTTCAATGAATCGCTTCTTATCTCCTATTCTATTATCAAATATAGTCTTATTTACACAATAATGATTATTAAACAATATTCTAAATAGGGCGAGTACAGAAAAATGGATTATACTTTTCAACCAGCCGTTAATGGGCGTAAATGTGGACATTATGAAGAAAGAAATGCTCACGTTGTATTGCTATGAACTTACAACGATTGTTCAATTATAAAATTCGGAAGATTTTATTATTTTATAAAAGAACTTCACAAAAATAATCAGTATACCAATCTATAAAACAGAAAATGGGATAAGGGATAAGGGATGGAGTCGAATGTTGAATAAAAATAAAGAGAATTCGGTATTAAATCGTATAATTCCATCTAATAAGCGAAATTGCTATTGCATATTGTCTTGATATTGATTTCACCTCGGGTACTACCAGCTACTTATATGTTTTGGACGCTGGATTGGCATGAATTTAATCATTCGGTATGCATACGTATACTACGACTATATTTCTCTGTTTTTAAATTATAGATTGGCCAAATATTCACGGTCAGTTCCGAAGGCAATTTTTTTTATCATTACAAGTAAATTCGTAAATGTATTCAGCGTCATTCATTGATATTATATTTAACTAGATGACCTGGCAAACATTGTTTTACTACATAAAGAATATTTTTTTTCCGTTTTTGCAACATTTACCGTTGATAATCTGCTCCTATTGGTCGTAGCGTATGATTTATAATCTATAGCCTTCCTCAATAAATAGGCTATTTTAACACTAAAATTCAATACGAACCAGTAGTTCCTGAGATTAGCGCGTAAACAAACAAACTCTTCAAGTTTATAATATTAGTATAGATCATAATCAACTGCTAGTAGCTATATTACACTTAAAAATTAAATTAATTTGATAATACATATTTAATTCAAAAATGAACAAATAAAAAATGAACACCCTTTTTCCCTGTTATTCATATTTTGGACTGATATTAGCTGATAGCGGAGTTGTATTTCACTGCCTGTATTTTAAAAGTTTACTGGTCAAATTGCCCATGGTTTTGTTATTTGGACGTTTAAAAATGTACTTTCGCCTGTTTACTTTCAAGAAAAACGACGTGTAGAAACTTACACATTCAAAATATGTTTTCAAATGTGTGAAGTCTAATAGGTCTGTTTTAGTCGGTGAGGTAATAAACTAAACGTTCTCATTTTGAGAAGAGACTCATAGTCCGTGGTGGAAAAAATATGTCAAAGAAGAAGATGAAGAATTTAAATTCTTAACGTGTCTCTTACTACATTTGGGGTATCCTGGACTATATTTTACTCACACTTCACACAGCCACTCCAACACGGATATACATAAAATAAATTAACGGTCACCATCCAACTCTGCACGTGCTAATCGTACATGCCGCAGAGCTGTGTGTTACACCACGCATCGATTCTTAGTAGCGATGCCAAATGGAATTATATTAATAATAGTGTTTATAGTAAATTTGTGTAACCTAAACATAAATAGTAAAATAGGAAGTTTAATCGATGGACCCTGTTACTGCAACCTAAGGTCCACATTTCATACTGGAATCGTTAATTTATATCTTTATGACAGAATCTCGCTCAGTGGATCTAATGTTGCTATTAAACACTCTACTCTTCACAATTTTGGAATGTCTCTGGTCCTATTCATTTTTCAAAATATCCATTGTTAAAAAGAAATGGTTGAATACTACATGATAATACATGACGCAAACGGTCAACTCGAACGTTATAATCAACTCGGATTTGTTTTGCGAACAACGAAATTCATTTGTGTACACAAATACGATCGTCGTTGACCTTATGCTCGAGAATTTGTAACCTAGACATAATGCAAGTGATTTGAGAAATGCGACTTTACACTTAACCAGAATAAAGGCATATACAGTGCGGATCATCAAAGCCCTTTAATACTGTTATATGTTGGATATGTTGGAAGCTAAAAATATGAAGAAAAAAAAAGGTTATTAGGTACCAGAACGTCGATTACACAGTTATGAATATGAGATTTTGTATAATTTTCAAATACACCTGAAATATGTTTTCGAGTAATCTGTAATCTTATGGCGGAAGTGAAAATTGTAAGGAATATCAATGGCGTCTGGGTCTTTAATCAAACCGTATAGCATAATGTTTCCGACTTCTCCAAACTAACCGGTATTGATGATACATCCTGTATAATTGATTTGATTCGGACGTGAAAGCGTTAAATTTTAATGATAAATGTCTTAAGAGTCTCGGTGTTGTATGCAAAATATCGGTGTCGTTCAACGGTTCAGAATGAATTGTGCTATGAAACATTGTGATATTCTTAAATTCAGTGTGTGGCATGCACCAAACCTATTCTATCCTGGTATTTAGTAGTAACTCAAAAGCAGTATTTTAGTAGTGTATTTTCAGTGTAATTTACCCAGTAGTTTTCGATTGGGTCTGGTGTATCAGTGGATCAAAAATTTTTAATAATACCTATTTAATTATGGAATGTTTTTACGAAATCAGCAAATAAATAAAATAATAACATAATGCTTCAAAATTAAATCTCTAGTAGGCGAAAATCACGTTTAGTCTAGTGAAAAGTTACATTTGGGGTGGCATTTGTCACACGACGCAAATTTAATTTTTAAGATGTTAAGGGGCGGTTAGTATAAGTTAAATCAAGTTTGTATAAGTTAAATCCAAGGGTCGCGACACTTTCTCGCGGCCGCTATTTTGAAAAAAAGCGGTGAAAATTTATCAGCTTTTTATGCTTTATCTGACTAAACTATGGGCTCAGAAAATTGGTAAAATATTAATAGTTGCAGATACAATTCTCTACAACTTTGGTTTTATAACTTTTAGCTGTGGAACCAAAAATAAAAAAAAATATGAACGAAAATAAATAAAACTTTAGAAACAAATATTTTGTCTAGTCATTTTATAAAAAAAATGACATCGAAGCATTTTGATACAGGGATTTTCAAGGAATAATTTATCACTATATGTATTTTTTATAAACGAAAGTAAAGAAAATGAAAATTATTCCTTGAAAGTATAAAGTATTTAAACCCTATTTACCCCCTTTTCCAAAATGGCCGCCGTTCAAATGTTGCAAAACCATCTACTTAAATTTAACTTTATACTAAATTTTTCCTAGACGTGTAACAAATAAAGTTGGGTCCTCTGACAAATGCACGCTAAGCCGAAAATGTAACATTTTAGTGGACTACTTGCAAAAGTTTAGATTCGTGCGGTAGATAAATATTTTTCTCAAATTACTGTTCGATTTGACAATATTGGGTGTGTGATTGTATCTGCCATTTGAAGTGAGTTTTATATTTTAAATGGTGGAGATAGCTATATAGTTTCTTAGATCGATGTAAAGTACAATTTGAAGCGATTCTAAAAATTGATGTTAATCGGAACTATCTGTCCATAATGTTTGTGTTAGAACAATAATTTCATTATGTAGTATTCTCTTTAGATTAACTTTATGCCAACAATTTGCCTTATTTTAATGGCTAAGTTTTCCGAATAAATGGGTCTAGACCTCACTTTTATACTTAATAAGAAATAAGATGTAAAACAAAAACTAGAACGTATCGTTAAAGATAGACAGAATTTATATGTATTTTAATATCAACTCCCAAAATTAAAGTCTAATTCTTAATCATATTAAAAATTTATGTACTTTTCGAAACAATAATGTTAAACAATATTAATTGTGAAATATATTATAATTATTGTTTTTATAGATTGTGTTATTACTAAGATAAATTCAACTGAATGTACAAAAATAACGAAGTTGTTATACATGTTAAGATAATGCCATTTCATGATTTACGATAAAGTCATTTAACACGTTTTCAGTATCGTAAAGGTGCTATTGGAGTAATTGGATTTAAATTACGTATGGCATAATTATAACGACAGTTTATATACATATATTCACCTTTGCTAGCAACTTTCCGTAGCTTAACTTGGCATTTAAAAAATGCGAAGATAATTTGTATGTTTAAGAATTCTTCCCAAGGCATTATTGAATTTCTTCGGTTTACGATTAATTTTGAAATGCCCAGTTATAAGTACATGATCAATGTATCTGAAAGTCAATTCTCTTTATTGTAATGAAATTTAATTCAGTCACACGGCTCTGGTGATCTTACATAAATAATATCGATGATGCTAAAGGTCGAATGACAAAAAAATATAGTTTAGTAAATTGATAGGCAATATACTATTCATTTCAGAGTGAGTGCAATCAGAATATCTATTTTACCATTGAATGTCAATTTTCGGATGCAGTAAATTTAAAAAAAGGTTCGGCATATTTCTCGAACTATAAATAGCACTAAGCTTTTTCTCTCATGGCATTCATTTTGAATATTTGATTATGGTTAATGATTATAATTAATTATGATTTGCACGTAGGACGGCCCTATGGTAAATTTAAAAACTTCGAAAAATAGGTTTATCCTTGTCTGCTTTGTGATCTAAATTAGTTCAAGCACAAAATTTTTAAAAACACATCCAGTTCAAACTGTAATATTCAATTGTGCAATATTTATAGAAATAAGAAACTTTGTTACAAAAAATATACTATTTTGTTTCAAATTAAGGCATAATATTGATAAATGCTATTGGTGTATATTTCAAAGGGCTAAATAAATGTGAGCGAACTTACTAGAAATCACTGATTTTGCACACGTGATAAAGAACAAATCAAACTGTCAGTTTACCAGGCAGTAGAACTTGTTCAGTTCGACCGGGGAGGTACCATCGCCACCCTCATAGTCCTCCGTTAAGCAATTATTGTTTCGGTTTGGGGAGGCATGGTTGCCGGCTAC
>DWNR01003573.1:0-11658 GCA_018250455.1 Polygonus leo | reverse complement strand
ATTATTTTTCTACTTTTTAGTTTGATATGCTCTAAAAGCGTGTTTTTTAGTTTTTTTTTAAACTATATTTATTATGTGTATGTATTCGAATGTGCGCTATTTCATTGTTGACAAGCATGAATGCAGTTCTATTAAGTAAATAATGATGATAAAGGTTGATAAAAGGAAAAAGTTAGGGATGCTTGGGAATAACTAATGTTTTATTATTATAATTTTCAAAGACCAGCACGATTTGGGGTAAGCGTTACACTAAAAAAAAACATTAGTTTACTATAACTTTATAAAATAAATAATAGCGACAACGTAACTGTTATAAGTCCATAAAATAAAGATTTAAGCTCCAGCGAGAACGTATATTAAGTAACTTTAATAATTATTTGTTTTAATTTATTCTAAAACGTAAATATTTCAAATGATTAATGTCAACAAAATATGTAGTAGTTACGTACCAGTATAGTAGTACTACATTGCTTAATATATGCAAGCAAGTCAGTAACTTTAATAATATAGTAAACTGGTAATCTGAAGCGTGTAAAAAAGAGCGGGAACATCCGGGTGGCGCGCTCCGGGCGAGTTGCCCGCTCTAACGGTTTTATGATTATTACTTTAAATGCTCAATGCTTATAACATTTACGTTTATAGATAATATCAGCATAAATGCAAATTGAAAACTAAGCCTAGTTGTTTGAAACGTCAAATAAAGAATAGAATAGCTTGCTGCCATGTTTTATTCTTATGCAATAGATATCTAATACATTCTTTTTTACTTATCTAAGAATAGATTATTCGGGAATATCTTGGTGGCGCGCTCCGGGCGAGTTGCCCGCTCTAACGGTTTTATGATTATTACATTAAATGCTCAATGCTTATAACATTTACGTTTATAGATAATATAAGCATAAATGCAAATTGAAAACTAATCCAAGTTGTTTATAGCGTCGAATAAAGAATAGAAATGACTTCCTGTCATGTTTTATTCTCATGCAATAGATATCTAATAGAATAATACATTTTTAGGGAATATCTCGGTGGCGGGCTCCTTGCTAGTTAAGTAAAAGATACCCAATAGACAATTCAGAATAAAAACTAGATTAAATTTTGTGGAGTAGATACTTCAATTATTAAGCGAAATAATAGCAAAAAGAAAAATATGAGGAAATTAATTTTCCTTCAAAATTCCTCTTTTTATCAAATAAACCAAAGCAAAATCAGCTTCTATGATAAATTGCTGAAGCTCGAATTAATTTTGAACCCGCTTTAGTAATTTCTACAAAACACAACATTTTTTTTATCCGAATGCATAAAGTACATTACAAAATTTATGGTAGCGATGTAGAACAATTAGCACCGCTTATTTGTAGGCTAAAAAATGAATTACTTACCAAACTCATTGGAAGTGAGTTAATACTTAAACTAATTTAAGCAATGAAATGCAATGTTACTGTACTGAATACAATTTAGAAACGATGTAGTAATTAGTAACAGAGCCATGTTGTTTAATCTTAATCATCATCAAAAGTAAATGATACTCGGAAATACAAAACGTTCACAATTAACTTTCATTTCATTTAAATTATACTTTGAAAACAAAGTAAATCTGGTAATTTATGGAACTAATTCGTTTTAAATAAACATTTTAAGGTTCTAATATGTAATTCAACAGATGCTTTGTTACCTCTCGTATGTACCTATATTTATGACAGTGATTCTCTATCTATCAATAAAAATGGTTTTCGAATAGTGTTTGTAATTTTATTGATTAATTGACGGTATCCTGGAGGATACCGTCAAACTCGTATGGATACGAGTTCTAAGACGGAGTAGAACAGATCTTATTGAGTCTGTGCTAATGTAAAAAAATAAAAGCAAGTCAGTCAGTGTGTCAGTGGGAACGCAAACCAATCAATGTGTTTCTATTGAGATCTAAATCGTTAAACTGATCTAAATGTAAGCAAAGTAATTTTTTTTTATCGTATAAAGATAGAAAACGAGCATGCAGTCCACCTGATGGTAAGTGGTCACTGCCGACCATGGACATCAGTAATCATCCTCAAGTACGATTGAGTCATACCTAAGTTTGATCACGGATGCGTTGCTACCCCTGAGGACTAAGATGTTCGCCTCGCGCTTTAAATATAGCCGGCAACCACGCCTCTCCATACCTAAACACAATAAATTGCTTCACGGAGGATTATGAGGGCAGGATGGATTATGATCAAATGCAGTTTTTAGGCGATATAGTTTTAAGGAGAGGTCCATGAGGCCTTAACGGCACCAGTAATCTTCTAAGGGCTATCTGATCACTTGCTGATTACTTGTATTACTATTACTGATAGTCTGAAAAGGACGATAAAGTAAGTCTTCAAAAGGTTGCTTCTAACATTAACGTAGGATAGATATTGATAGGTAAAACCTGCTAGTTAAGCAGGTTTAGTCTAGTCTAGTTAGACTAATAAGTTACGCTTTCTAGTCTGAACAGATAACAATATAGATAACAATAGCTGACCTCGAAAACGAAACATAACAGAGCTGTCAATAGCATTGGTATTATACAATAGTTATTATTGATGGTATCCATCGCAAAACAAAACTATTGAAGACGTTCCCTATCTATATTATCGATATTTTTGAGTTATAATTCTGTGAATAGTACGATATAATGAGTTTTTTCGAGATCACGATAGTATTGCCAAATTATTGATAATCACTCGATAGTTAATCGATATTCAATTAATATCAAAACTCATTATTGTCCCACTGCTGGGCGCGAGTCTCCTCTAACAATGAGAAGGATTTTGGTCATAGTCCACCGCGCTAACATAGTGCGAATTGGTAGACTTTACACATTTAAGAGATTTTTCTTGACAATACCTTATATATTTGAGTTATGTCACAAGGATTTCCTTTAGTGATTATTCAGTTGTTATAAGCACGTAGTTCAGAAAAATGAGAGGCGTATGCCAAGGTTTAAATAACGGACCCCCGGGTGTTAAAGGTCGGATTATTAACCATTAGACTATCAGTGCTTATATAACTGATAATTAATCGATAGTCTGGCAGTACTAGTCGTTACCACATCTTCAACACCAAGCCGTTATGTAACAGCCAAAATTAATCGTTTGTCCTTTCAAATCTATGAAAGTATCTCTTTAATGTGTATTATTAATACAGAATATTGAGCGAGCGAAATCAAATCATCGTAGAAGTATACAATAACGAGGTGCGGGGCCGCGGAGCAGAAGTGCGGGGAAAGAGCGTAGTTGAGAATCCAAATAGCGTGGAAAGACTAAAGGCGGTTTAGGGACGCTACCCCTAGATTGGCCTAGCTATGGGCGTGGCGGAGAATATTTCAGTACACCAAACGAAGAGAGATATTTGATTTCTAAAAAAAATGAGATATTTCCTTTTTTATTGCGTAAAGGTAGCAAAGAGGCATGCAGTCTAATTCATGAAATTGTCACTGCTCTACATGCTAGTATACATGCCCGAGTATAATTGAAACCTTCCTGAGGTTGATCGCAGATGTGGTGTTACCCCTAAGGACTTAGATTTTCGCCTCATGTAAGTCTAGAGAAATACTATAATTGCTTCACGGAGGATTATGAGGATAGCGGTGGTACCTCTCTGGGCGAACTAAACAAGTTACACCACCTGACATATTTATTACCATTTTTGCGTTTAAAAAAGCATTTCTAGTAGAAAAATATTACATCCCATTACATAGAATTATCTACAATGTTTTGGGTCCTAGAAGCGATCCTTGCGGAATGTTGCTTCGCATTTAATATAAAATTGTGGTAAGGCTTCGGTTATTACAAATGTAATTACATCTGTAATGTGTGTCAGTAACCTATTTGATATTAACCAATATTACTCGAAGCGTGAGCGCAAACTCACTATCTTACATCATGTAATGTAATCAAAAGCCTCAGTGGAATCCAAACAGGAAAATTCATTTTAATTTCAATATCTATTAAAGTGAGATTTAATTAACAAAGTGTGTTTGAGATTAACCTCAATCCACTAACATCTTTCGAATAAGATATTCCTGAAGTGTTTCTTCACGCTAATGTTGTGATTAATTTTGCTAATGGAAGTAGCAAACGAGCGTACAATCGATCTCATGTTAAGTGATAACTGCTGTACATATTAATTAAACCGAAACAGAAATAAAGGGTGATATCAACCATAAACTGTTTGTTGTTATTGAATACTTCGTAAAAATAGATATAGCCTGAGAGTGTAAACTAGAAATTTGTAGCGCTTAAGTAATCAATCTCAAATAATATATAGTCCTACTTGAGATCGACCACAAATGTGTAGCTACTCTTGATAACTGAGAAGATCTTGTACAAGTGTGATCGGCAGCCAAACCAGTCTGACCACTAGGTAATTTGCGAACCTATATTAGTACTGGATATTGAAAATAGCTGTAATGTTAGTAACGTTTTATATACAGGGTCTTACGTAAATTTAGCAATATTCCCCGCCAAAGCCCTAAAGGTGGGTGAAGGAAGAGCGCAATGGGACAAGGAAGAAGGGGTCTACGTAGCTCCTTAACTATCTAGCTCGAGTTCCGCGATGGACGGATCATTACGTTCTCCTCATAACCAGGTACGTAAAACAAATTTGTATTCGTTTTTTATTCATATACAATTTCTTATTCGACCATAGGATGGGCACAAATTACTACTGGATATAATTTTTTGAAAATAATCCCAAAATTCATAGAAAACTTTTACTTTGTTTCGTTGTTTGAACCAAAATTGTAGTATAAAAATATTAGACAACATTTAGGTTTTTTTTAAGATTGTTTTAATTTTGAATCGTGCGTGTATTTTGAAAAATATTTAATATTTATTAATCTGTTTAGCTTTATTAAAGTAATTGTCACTCTCATTAATGAATATAAAGATGAATTTAGCAAAAATAATTCAACAGTAACCAGTGTCCATCCTAAAACGTTACCAATTGACCGATAAAATTTAGAGACGGTACAAAAATACATCTCACTACAATCTAACTTAATTAAACTAACCGCTGTTTTAAACCTCTTTGTATCATTTAACTTTGAGATGTCCGCAGGCGCCCGACCTCCGATGATATCACAATTCTTAACAACAATAACGACACGTATTTGGTCGGTTTGATGGTCAAAAGACTCAATTCTAAGTCAAAAATCAACTTCAGTTAAATTATTGGAAAGTCCTATAGTTTTATCAAGCGTTTTGTCTTTATTGATTGGTACAATGAAAACGTTTACTTCATCCGTAATGTAACGAGTTGCAAAGATTTTGTTTTCTGCTGAAATTATTTGATAAGGACTTGAGATTAAGTTTCAACCATCAAACCGATTCTCTGCAGAAAAGGAAAGAACAAGAGACAGATCTAAATAATCGAAGAGGAAAGAGAAGGCTAGAACACAAATTAAAAAACTAACTACTAACAACAATTTAACATCGAACATCCGATAAAAATCCCTTAAAACTACAAGATTGTTGCAAAAATTGTGGTAGCAAATGTTTTTCTTTTAATCTCATACAAAATCGCACCCGATCTAAACGGGATCCTAAAATTGACATCGAAATTTCCATGAATCGTTTAAGCTATGATACACAATGTATTACAATAATGAATTTGACATCTATTAAAAATATAGTTACAGATATAGTGCCAGCTGGCAGTCTACAGACGCTTAGAATATAAATGTTAGTACAAACATCTCGAGATACTTGAAGGCTCCGTTCAAACCACATGAAGAATGACACGAAAAGCGGAAGAAATATTCTGTAAACGCTATGATTTTTTTAACACTGACATCAAAATATTAAATAAATTCTGAAGCTGATCACTTGATTAAATTAATGTTTTCAAGCGATATATTTTAACAAATCATTTAATTGTACTTTGAGGAGATTTTAGGATAAATTATAGTCCTTTTTTCTTGACGTCTTGGGTGATAGATCAATATTTTAAATGAAATCATTTTGCTTAATTGCCAATTTATAAGAAATTGATTTCATCCAAATATCGCACGAAAATATCGATTTAAAAAGATGAGTGTTGTTATTAAAAAGCAATTTATTCTCGTTCATATAGGCACATTGTTGTCACAAGCCTTACATGGCCCCAATAGTAGTTTAGTTCAAACTGGTACGAATTGATCGTCAATTTATATGCTCACATAAATTGCATTTTGTTCTCCCGGGAAATGCGTTGGTTTGAACGGAGCCTTAGGGCATGGACAAATATTACAGAACTTATGTTAGTTTATGCTGTTTAGATGATGTAGATGATAGTTCTGGATTAATAAATCTTCGTAAAGTATAAATAACTTAATATATCGTTATAAGTAACGACACGTTTTTAAAGAAATAACGTAATGTATTCTTAGAAATAGCGTATGATATCGTTGGAAATAACGAAAGTATCGTTATTACTACCTTCCATACTATGTCCTAACATTTGACCATGCCCACTTTAACCCTAACAATTCAATTGGTGTTACTATGCCCTCACAATTACTTTCCGACTAAAACTAATATGAGTATACGAAAATATTTCCAATAATATCAATTGTTTGGCACGACTTAACCTGTGTACTACAAATTAACTATAACGTTAGTATTACATAGTTTAAATGATTGAGTACATTGATACGAATCTACGAAGAATACATATTTCTTAGCACGTCCTCTGCAGGCAAGTTTATTAGAGAACTAAGTTCTACCTGTGTTACCAGTACAGTCGCCTATTTCGAATACATAATAATACATTTAATATCCCTTGGGAACGGTTTTTTATCTGGATAAAAGTTACCCCTTTGCTCCTTTTTGTACTCCTGGCAATGTGCGCACGAAATTTCATGGTAATCGGTTGTGTAGTTAACGCATACAAACTCACATTAACATACAAAATATTATTACAATTAAAATAAATAGGTAAAGGGTCGCACAAGAAATATTATCCACCTACTTTTTATCTTAATTCACTGGGTAATAGTTTCAATTCAATAGCAATGTTTTCATTGATCTCTGATTTTATTATATTTTGAAAATATTGAAACAATATCGAATAAAAAGGTTTTCATTCATTTCAGTTCATTTTCAAGTGATATTCGTATCAATTACAAAAAAAAAAATCTTCAAATCCAAGAAATAAACGTGAAACCTCTTTAAAACCAAAATTTACTGAATAACGCAATAAAAGTATGCAGTAACATTTCCTACGTTACAACCACTGTCCCCAAGGGGTACGGCGTACCCGCGACACATTTTTCTTCATAAAATCCACTGCAGCGAACGTGTTAAGTTTGCAAGGTAATGGTCGTAGCGGTGCGGCTTACGGCTTGCGGCTGCGGCTTGTAATCGCGGCCGCGGCTTGCGGCTGCGGCTCGCAGCCGATACGTTAGTAGTATGTCTTTGATTACATTGATACTTAGATACTATTCATAAATTCAGCAGCCGCTTATAAATAATTGGCGGTTAAGTCATTCGTTAAATGCACACTAATAAGGACGGTGCATCTGTAAGATAGTTGACGCACATTAAGTTTACGATATAAAATATCGGGTCATAACGTTTCTTTGACATAGCAATGCACCCCTGTACGAGGGCGTAAAATTGTGACCGCTGTTAAGAGCAGGAGCCCCTTAGGACAGTTAACGCCTCTCAAGGTACTTTATATCATTCTTAAATAGAAACATTTTCTTTTTATACTCAAGCTAGGCCACCTGATGGAAAATGGTCACCGTCACCTATGGACATCTGCAACACCAGGGGAGTCACCAATGCATCGCCGGCTTTGAGTGAGAACCCTGTTCAAACATTTCTTGAAGAGCCCCATATCATATCGCTCCGGGAATACCTCGGAATATTAACAAACATTATTTTGTATGTAGCAATCTGCCACATTTATTTCCTTTAATAAACCATCATTTCATACATATAGTCAGTAAAAACAGTTTCGATATTTTAAATCTGCCTGATGTCCCGCGAGGGCCCAATATCTATTAGTACTAATTTTCTTCTTTAATTCCCAATAGGCTTGCATTAGACCGCAATTAAGTTTTAATTTAGCACACCTAGAAGATGCTAATTTACTTTTGCCTTGTATAGTGAATTAGCATACAGCATCTAGAACCAGATTATAGCTTTCTAAGAAATAAGGCTCGGGCAAGTTGTTCCACCTTTTAGTGATACTGTAAAAAGGAGGATGAAAATTGAATCGAACGAATGACTGAGACATTGTATTTTGCTGTCCATCTGGAGGTTGGATTTTAAAGAGGGGCCGCTAGAATCAAATAAAAAGATCACCTATAATAGCTAGCACAAGTCTTCTGTCCCAACTGAGCCCTAAGTTGGCTTGCCGTAAAACCAGGTGAAGTTGTAAGGGACAAATAAGGACTACTCATTTGAAGAAATGTGCACAATCCCTAAAGAGTATCCTGTTGCTCTGGAACTAGTACCTAGAACGCGTAACGCATCTATAAGCCGCACCGCTTATAATCTACAAGATACACTAACATGCGTAACAAATTATTAGATAGTACTACAAAGACTTACACTAACAATAAGACCACATCAACATTCTAACATAGATCTTATCTCGTATGTGGTAGATCTCACAATCGTATGTCGAAATTCCTTCGAATCTCATAATGAGCCATGTTTGGTTCATTTTGAAGACATTAACAACAAAGATTAGATATTTCTTTAGATTAGGTCTGACTAAAATTATGTCGTGAAAATGACTATTTTAAGGATTGGATACACAATATCTACATATCGGGGAAAAACAATATATGTATCTTTTTAGTAGACATAATCTAACTAAATACAAAATCGTAAATGTGTTCACAGACTATTTATGTCACATCTTTAAAATTTTGCATCATTACATGTTTCATGATATTGATTTTCATGTATTTATGTCATTTTTAGGTTGACTTATACTTTTGTTCGTTGTATAGATCTTTAAATTAATTTTGAGCGTTGTTACGTCATATAGCTTAGTTTGAATCTTAAAATGATATATATGGCATAATTTTTGAAGGACATTCATGTTTATTAGTAAAATTGTACATGATTAGTACTGAGTTACACGGAGAAAACATTGTTTATTTTACTCTCATTAACTCCTTTTTATTACAATTTTTATGGTCACATTACAACTTTGAAAATTCTAAAATTATTATACAAATGGTTCTGGTAAAATGTCTTCCTGAAATAGAAACGAACAACATATCTTTATGGACATTTAAATTGTTTCATGATGAAAATATTTAACTTTTAAACTTAGGTATTACAGAAAGAATTATCTAACAAGCCAGTAAATCAATTATTACTTACATTTGTCCAGATATAAATAAGTAATCTCCTGAAACGTTGAAACATCCTTCATCCTATTCTGTAACTCACCCTTTATTTAAACATCTATTTAAGATCATAGCTGTCGAGGACTAAGCTGAGACATACGGTTAAAACTCGCATCAATTCAACATTCGTCCGTTCACATGGCAACACTGAGAGCTACCAGCACGAGGAGCCACGTGGCGCGCCGAGGGTCGGTCCCCGCGTGTAGGGCCCGCACGGCGTGCCTGGCGGGGGACGGCGACGCCACCACCCGCCGCGGGAACACCGCCACCGCGCCCCCCGCTGACGAGACGGCTACGCACCAAACCTTTGGATGTACACATTATGTTTAAAATAAAATATATAAATTAACATGTAAATCAAAACAGTTATTAAGTGTCGTGAATGCACCAATGATGGCCAGTATGAGCACATTTTTTAAGTTTTTGCTTTGTAATTTGTATATTTCGCAACATTCGATCTCAGGGATTTGGTATACGAAGAATAATTTTCTTAATAAGTATTCGATGCTTAAAATTTCCTTAATAGTAACTACAATAAAATATAATTACAACAAATAGCAAACAACTAACCGAAACAAAATAGCCCCAATCGTACTCCATTTATGGACAAGGAAGATCCAGATATGGACACCCATTTATGAACATAACCCAAATATGGGCATCTAGTTATGGACATTTTTAACTAAAAACTTTTCCTTTGGGCTCTTTTAGGAATAAGGCTTAAGCTCCGTAGTTGGATATACTTATAAACGAGGCGAAATTCGTGTCCTCAAGGGTAGTAACACATCTGTGATCAACCTTAGGTCAATTGCACTTGGGGATGACTATTAATGTCCATAGGCGGCAGTGACCACTTATAATTAGGTGCATGCTCGTTAGCTACCTTTACACAATAAAAAAGTGGTAGTGGTTCGCCTCATGTAGCCGACAACCACGTCTCTCCAAACCGAAACACAAGAATTGTTTTACGGAGGATTATGAGAGTGGTGGTGGTACATCCCCGGTGGAACTACGTTAATTTTCAGAAGACATGTTTCGAATTTTCGGCTTGCACTGCACGGTTTTTCATGTCACTGATGACCATGGGCGGTAGTGAACACTTTAGGTGAACTGCATGCTCGTTTGCTACCTTTTATTGGATTATTGAAAAAAAAAGCAGACGGGCTACCTGATGGTAAATAGTCACCGTCGCCTATGGACATTTACTGCACTAGATGGCTTTGGAGGATAGTCCTTTTCGCACGTCGTTATCCAGCTCTTCACTAAGTAACCTCACCCCGTCAGGCTCAGGCAGCAGCAGTACGGCGCGCCAGCGGTGCTGCGCGAGGTCGGGCACCAGCGCGCATGGCTGCACGCTGCGGCATGCTCGTTTGCTACCTTAAGGCTATAAAAAACCTAGCGCCTGCCTTATGCAGATGGGCTACCTGATAGTAAGTAGTTACCGTCACCTATAGACATTTGCAGCACCAGATAGCTTTGGAGGATAGTTTTTTTGCACTTTGCCAGGTGATAGAACTCATGTAGTTCAACCGGGGAGGTACCTCCGCCACCCTCATAATCCTCCGTGAAGCAATTATTGTGTTTCGGTTTGGAGAGGCGTGGTTGCCGGCTATGCTTAAGCACGAGGCGATTATCTTAGTCCTCCAAACATGAGTCGTATCACTTTTTGCGTTGCTACCCCTAAGGCTGAGGAGCACCAGATGACTTTGGAGGATAGTTACTGTTCTTTTCGCACGTTGTTATTCTCGTCACTAGTACCCACCTCGTCGGGCTCGGGCAGCAGCAGCACGGCGCGCCAGCAGTGCTGCGCGAGGTCGGGCGCGAGCGTGGCGGACTGTGGCATACTCGTTTGCTACCTTAAGGCTATAAAAAAACCTGGGGGTGGGGACGGGCTACCATGACCACTTACCTTCAGGTTGACGGCATGCTCGTTTGCTACCTACCTGCTCTACTACCTGCTCGTTTTACCTTAAGGCTAGAAAAAAATAATCTAGCGATAAGGCAGACGTTCTACTTTAAGTAAGTAAATACTTAAGGAAGTAAGTAATTTAGTACTTAAGTATGTAAGTACTTAAGTAATTAGTAAGTAATCACCGTTGCCCATGGATATTTCAGCGTCGCCCATGGACATTTCAGCGTCGCCCATGGACATTTGCAGCATCAGATGGGCTTTTAATTACTTTTCGCACGTCGTTATCCAGCACTTCACTAGTACCCACCTCGTCGGGCTCGGGCAGCAGCAGCACGGCGCGCCAGCAGTGCTGCGCGAGGTCGGGCGCGAG
>DWNR01003572.1:0-11659 GCA_018250455.1 Polygonus leo | reverse complement strand
GGTTGGTATCAAATGTCAATGGGCGACAGTGAACACTGGCCACACGCACGAGCGTTTGCTACCTTTATACAATAAAATAACCTTGGTACCCTTTCAAATTCACTACTCTTTATCGTATGATAAACAGTACCAAATTAGTCCACTTTCTTCATTAACACGTTCAGTGCCAACACTCGCCTAGCGAGTCGACATAAATTTTGTACATGTGCCGGTGACTCGCCTGGCGAGTCCAATGTTTTTCGCCAATATTTCCTAAACGCGTACGTATTTTCTACTGAAATTCAAAATGTAGACTAATTAAACGCTAATATGGATATGTTCTTGCAATTAACGTAGGTAAGTAATGTTATTGTTCACAATGTTGCATTTTTAACATAAGATTATAGGTACATTTATAAAATCGGAATTTGTTTTCAATCGGAATCGGAATTTCTGTTCATAGAAATAGAAGAAGCACGAGTTAAATTTTAAATCATTTTCATAGACGAAAATATAAAAATACAAAACTTAACAATAAAAAGTTTTTTTTTTATAAATTAAAAAATATTTTGTAAATTACCTCCTCTTTTATTTGATGGGTTTTTAGCCATGTTTATACGTGGAAATACACTAAACACTTGCCAAACACTTTTTGATATCGATATAAACATTGTGGAGACTGCGACGGCCACAATAATAACAAATTATTAAGTTTTAATTAAATATTATGCCAGTGAACTCGCCTAGCGATTAAAATTAGTATGTAGTGCCGGCTACTTGCCTGGCGAATCCACCGTGAAATATAGGCGGCGCCTCTGAAGGAATTAAGGAAATCGTCTTGGCATTGAACGTGTTAACGACGCTGATGTCTTAAAAGTTTTGTTTAAATTAATGTTGATATAATAATTATGCCCTATCTGCTATATTAAGAACAAGATGAAGCATCATGAATATCGACGTAAAGAACGTCTGTAGACTTAACATTGGGATTTAAGACAAACTTATTTAATTCAATCGAAAATGTACCCCCATGGTCACCCTTAAAGTAACATTAATAATTCGTTTACATTGATTAGATACACTGATGCTGGCCAAACCATGAGAGTTCTCTTACGCAGCAACGCGTCTCTGGTGGACCTCAAGTCTTCATTCCTTTGATTGATCAGCTGATGATTTCATTGCTAACATCCATGCAGTGGCAGTGGCAACTTACCATCAGAAGGACTACAATCTCAGGAAACTTCAATTCTTTGATTAATCAATTAATAGTTTGATTGCTAACGTCCATTCAGTAGCAATGCCGATTGACCATCAATAGAACTACATTCTCGTTACCTAGTTTTACATAATATTATCATGAATCCCACCCAGGAGAAAGCCAAAAACAACTAGTTGGTTTTAGGTATTCATTTTACTCAACTGTTCTGTATGTGACAGCATACAACGGTAATTTACAGTTTACAGAAAAGCAGAGGGACATAAATATGTAGGTACTTTACAAACCAATTTATAAATTAAGAGTATGACACGTTCTGGATATTCGCATGTGCTAATAGTAATTAAAGATAACAGCTTTATAAGGTTATCTGAGAATAAAATATGAACTTTTCACATTGCATTGCACTTTGTGCAATAAAATCAAATGTGCAACTGAAACGAATAAGTTGACTGTGAAACACGAATATTATTGGCATTTCTATCTCTATATTTTCCAAACCATTATTCAGCTGACTACAGTATTCCTACCTATTTCAAACCAGCATTAAATATATTTTACACATGATTTTCATTAGAAAATTCAGTTAATAATTATAATCCATATTCCTAAAATGCACATACTGCACAAGTAGTATTTATGTAGCTATATTGGTACAATCATCCAGAACATATTATACTTTTAATGACCTAATATGAATAACGTACACTTAATCGTATACCTACAGGTTAATTGTGTTTTAAAAATGAACATACGAAAGTTATCGACTTTACGAAAACGTTAAAAATAATAAGAAATAATTGCTTATTTTAAATTATATGGAAATATTTTTGAAACAATGTCTTGACAATTAAAAATTTTAAATCTATGCAATATGTAACAATTATATTTACAGTAGATTATCATCTATCACATAGATTTGTCACTGATTTTAGTTCATTGACTCAATGATGACTCAATGGTATATATTATTTTTTTTGAAATTGTTCTTTAATTGATCATGCTAAATAACATGCATTTCTAAGCCAGAATTAAATAAATATGTAGTAAAATCGTGAATATACCACGATTAGTCATTCTCAATTTTGATTCATAAACCTTAGGAAAGCCACATAACCAAATTTTTTCTTATTTTATTATTCGCAATATTTACTTTTACTACCTGCATAAAAATAAATTAAGTATGTTAATTAGCTAATCTCAAAGTCCGAAAATGGTTTCCAATTTTAATAATGATGGAACATAATCAAAAAAATTGAAACTGTTTATATCATTTTTCATTTAAATCCAAAATAATGTAAAACTGATATGTGCACATAATTTTGAGCTTACAAATGAATGGCTACTGCAAATACTTAAAATGTAACTGGGTAAAAACGCAACAATTCAGATGTTCTTCATATTTACAAGAAAATTTACCTACCCTGGCCTGCATTTCTTAATACTACTTACTGTTAAGGTAGTACAATACTCGCAAGATAGATTTTTAGACAATAGCACTATTTGAAAAATACGTAAGCATAATTAACGCAATGTATCCACAATTAATGCATATCAATGCACTATAATTGCCACTTTTCTTGGTATGTATATTCTTTACCAACTTTGTCCTGTTTATCTATATGATTTAATTACTTTAAACACTAAGTACCTACTATGAAAACTTCAATTGAATTACTTAAAACATTTTGCTATTATCTTTAGGAAGCAATCCAACAGGTGTTTTTGAATATTTCCTAATTGTATAAAATATAATTTTCTGTTATTATTTACTTTGTTCATTGAAGGGCAAAAACAGCCAATTAATCAACTTAATTAACATCACATTTCATAATCATAACTGTATTTAATTAATTTAGTTTATTTTTTTACAATGAATCCCACAAAAATGGGTGAGTGTGTCTGCCAATGAAGTAACAATTTTTTCTTCTCTTTTTAATAAATATCCCTGGAATTCTCATTTTAACACTGTCGCCTATCACACAATATTCGAATCCAAACATCACGTCACGCAAATAAATACTAGATAAAATAATCCTAGTCAGTGACAATAATTAAACTAATAATTGAATAATAACGGTGGAAATATAATAACCATAAGGTAGTTGCGGCTGTCAGTCTGCCGAAATGGCAGTAGGCAAATCGATAGTACGACTCTCATTGCCGAATATTAATCTTAAGCGTTTCATTGGAGGCAGAGGACGGATAGGACTGTGCTTACGATGCCGTTCCTTCGATCGACGCCGTTTTTTTAAGCGCCGCGCCGTTTCGGGGTCTACGCCCTCTAATCGCAACACCTCGTACTCCGGAGCTTCCGCTGTGCTACCGCAATCCATCACTTCCTCCACAACAGGGCTCCTTTTCACTCTCAAAGTCAGTTTTAAGCCTCTGCGTGGCGGAGTGCATGGACATTCGCTACTTTTGTTCGAGTTGTCCGCCAACCATGGAGGCCCAGACTCAGATTCTTTTTTGGGTTCTTCAGTCCGACTTGTAACATCATTTTTCTGATATTTAGTCATTTTACTATCTTTCGAATCACTCGGATTAACATTTTCTCTAAAATCACAAACTTCACTTTTTAAACATGCATTATCACTTACACACTCAGGGTTTGCTACGGATTCTACTATATTGGAATTCTCTGGATTTTCAGGCTTTACATTAATTAGCGGACATGGTTCAGTTGTTTCTTGCAGAGATTCTTTAATATCACTTTCAAGTTCTGTCTGTAACATATCTGCTTTAGCAATGTTTACTACTTCCATTTTTGGTTCACATATTTCCTCCTGCGTGTTAACCGAATGAACCTCTAAGTGTGAATTATCAGCTAATGAAGAGTTTGGTAAATCGGGTTCTATTTTGGGTATACTATGATTTCTACCAGTTTTAGTCTCAGATATGCCTTTTGAATTGCTTTTGATTTTGGAACAGCTAATTTGATTATCAAGAAGACGCTTGTGACTCCGCAATACTATACCTGTATGTGAGTCTCGACTACTTCGTGAACTTGTAATACTACAGCAACGAGAACTTGGAGCTTGATTGGATAAGGTGGGAGTAGTAACTCCGTTGCCGCCACGCCCGCTATCAGCTCGACGTCGCAATCTTTCACCCCGGCTGGAAGCTGAAGATTCTCTGCTTCCTTGTTTTTCTTTATTCCCTTCACCATCAACAACATCAGCAATGCAACCTTGGGCTATCAATAACTCTGCATCATACTTTGTCAAACCCTTTTGTTTCATTTCCTTCATACTTAATGGCGATACTATATTACTAACTTGTCTATTGGTTATTCGAGATTTATCTGGATTTTTTCCATTTACATTTTTTTGTGTTTGTTTTGCCTTAGTTCTATTTATTCTGTTATCAGTTTCTCTAAATCTATATCTCGTAGCTTGTTCATCATTATGTGCACTTTTCACAGAAAATGCACCCTTACCCCTTCGCTCACATGTTTCACATTCACAATAGCAATTACCATTTCCAAAAAAATCTTCACCATAAAAGCAAGTAATCTCTTCACCAACTTCAATATCCCTTAATACACGTACAAAGGCTTTGCCACGGTCAGTAGCTTCAAAAGTACAAGTAGGCCTACAATCGTGATTTATATAAGCAGCAGGTCCAAGCCATAACTGTGCACAATTTTTTCTACAACTGTACATAACTGAGAAGTCATTCTTTCCTGGATGTAAAAGTTGCTTTTCTTCTTCTTCAGTCATTTCAGCAATACATCCAACCAAAAAATCAATTCTTTCATGCTTAAAAAACTTTTTAGTAGTTGAAATCTTAGCTCCAACTCTACCCTCTAATGAATACCTATAACATGGTTCTATAACAACACCAGCTTTCTTATCAAATACTCTCAAATAACGGTATATCTGAAATGAAAATTATAATCATTTTATAAACACAAATATGAAAATTAAAAAATATTAAACCTACTCGTAATATGTATGAAAAATTAATATGTAATAGCAGAGGTGTTATATTATTTTTCATTGACAATTTCTAATTAGACTTTTTCATTAAAAATAAACAGAAATGTAAATAGGATAAGCACTGTTTAGTATATGTATAAAAATTAATTAATTCATTAAATTATCGAAAACACTTGCTTTTATATTAGGAAACAATAACTCATACTAACATGTTCTCTAAGTTTGCTCTGTTGATGTTTATTTTTGCTAAAATGTCTTGGCATCCATTCGCCGCTAGCGAGCTTTGCGTATGCCTTACTGTAGTCCTGGGTCTGGATGAACTCCTTTATTATGTTCTTTAGCTCTTCTTTGTTAGTCTTTAGGGGTCTGTAGCGAATGTTCATCTTATGTGTTGTAATACCGAGATAAGGATCCACTATCAAGGCCGTCGCCAAGTCGTCGTACTCGGACAGCTCGCGGGGAGTCATGCCCATCGGCTGCATCTTGTGGAGTACTTGTCTCCCAGGATACGTAGCTGATCCAACAACCATTCTGAACACCTAGCAACAAAGACGCGAAACGTATCATAAACACAACGTAACTTTTCCCATGAAACGACATTATTCATACGTTAAACGATGCCAGAAATAGTTAAAACATACTATACTCAATCATATGTGAATGAATACAACCAAAAGCCATCCATATAAAAGTTATAAATGACTAAAATATAAAAGGACAAACATGGCCGCCGAACAAGAACTCAAAAAAGCGACACGTCAAAAATGTATATTGTTTTTCATAATAACCACTTCTTGAATCGTTAATCCTTATAATTAAACTAAAAGCAAAAACCTTCACCAAAATATAACACTTACTTATATCATTGATTAAACTTATAATTCATGTTCTTTTTTGATAACAACTATACTATCATAATAACACTTCCAGACGCTAACCGCTAGGTTATTTATTTCTATATATTTATACATAACAGAATTTAAAAACTTTAAACTTGGGTCTTGTATTTTATTTTATAAATTTTTGCTAAAATTATGTTACTTTTATATGATGTTCATAAAAACTCAAATGAACGCTGAAAAAACAACCATGTTTTCGTGAAGTTCATTCATAACGTTAACATTTACGAAGACTCTTTTATAAACTGGCTTAGTTTTCTTGATTGATTTGTGTTTTTATAAAATGTTATAAAACTTGTAAATTTTACACATTTTGCATTTTGTTTTTTTTTTTTTTATATTAACTTTCTATTTTCTACATAATGCTATATTTTTATGTAACTGGCTTTACAAACGCTAAAGTACATTGAACTCGTGATAACTTGCGATCAAATTAAGAATTACTTTTAGCCGTATTCTGATTTTTACACACGTGGTACATTGAAACTATTTCATACAAAGATGTGTAGGAAATGATAGATTATTAAATGATATAAATATGACCTAAACATAATCTTCCTTAATGTGAAACATGTAATACGACAGGTGATAAGGTCTATTAATGTGGCGACCCTCCATCGCGCCAGGTCCGTGCATACTGATTCCGTCCACACAAGTACCACGCATACTGATTCACATTTTATTTAAAAGTAATTTCTTATTTCAATATGTGCCTATGATTAATATATGCCTATTTTTTATTGATTTTTTATTGATTAATATATGCCTATGATCCATATCGCCAGACTAGAGCATCCATCATACAACAAATTCTGTTTAATTTCATATTAAAAACATTTAAGGTACGTTGTCACGTTCGTTTTGCTTTTCTGTTCGGAAGAGCGCATGGATGAACGTCGTCACATGTCGGCCAGTCTTATCCGTAGATTTAAACGTTTTGCATAAAAATATGTGTATAAATGATTACAATCTCATATTTATTATAAAATTTAGATCACATACTCACAAACAATATTTTTAACAGAAACCGTGCTTGTGAATATCGTACAAAAGCACCTTTTTTGTTACAAAGCGAGCTAGACAAAAATAATATAGTTATATCGGAAGGAGTATCCTACGAGTTGTTGATGCAATAGCCATGTAGATAATTTGTGGAGAATGACTTAGGGTAGTTTAACCAGTAATTAAGCGCATTGCTTACTTTGAATCGATCCATTCACAGGAGGCTTAATATAAATCTTACTTGTGAGGTATTCATGAGTAGTAAATGTAATTAACTGATACTCACATAATTAATTAATTATAATAATTATATTACTTGTTATGGTGATAATTTTTGGCCAATAAATCTTTGGTACAAATTTAAAAAAAAAATCATCATTCGTATTGTTACACAAAATTACACTTGAACCGTAACGATTACATTTTCTCACATTTTTTTATGAATGCTGAACCATTTAGGAAATAAAGAAAGTTATAGTGGCCTACAGCAAATAATTTGAAATAATATTGCAAAACAAGAATAAGTTTATTCCTCATTCTAGTCAGTTTTACGGGGAGCTGTCTAGTTAGTGAAAAGGGCCAGTTGCAACTAGTTTGCCCCTATAAGTTCTATAGGTACAGTTGTACAAAACATATGTGGTACAAAATAGTAACGAATTGACATTGACATATCGGGCCTTCACTACGTGAATCCGGTCAATTTCAGTGAGTGAGGAAGACTGATAAAGCGCGGTTGTGATGAAATTGGTTTTTTAAACGTAAATAATTGTAATAATACTTTTTACGTATTATTAATTATATATTGTTATTTGTGCATACATTCATAATCTTCGTATTGATTCTACTATACAATTGCATTTTTATAGTAAGTACATTTTTCATTTCAGTGTTGTTTGTTCTTTCTTATCATAAGTTTATAACCTTTTGGAGTTCACATATTATTTGAAAATCCTCTCAGTTATTACTCATGTATATGAGTTTTTCAATGTAATTATTTACGAGTTTTAAATTATTTATATTAAAAATAGTATGGCTATACTTAAAATATTTATCCGAATAAATGTAATAATACTTTATTGGTGATTATTTTGCTTTCAGATCTAACATGGCACACTCTTCTGGTTCACCAGGAAATTTAAAAAATGGCTTGATAGATTTTACGGCTGGTTCACTAGGTAATTTGTTATATTATTTTATTGTACCTTTATGTATTTATACATTACTTATTATTCATTACTCATTATTATTGTACCTTTATGTATTTATACATATACTTTAGAATATTTTAAGTGCTTAACTAATATTTTCAACATGTTTAAAATGAACAGGTGGTGTAGCAGTAGTATATGTTGGTCAGCCGCTGGACACTGTAAAAGTAAAGATGCAAACATTTCCACAATTGTATAAAGGCATGTATGACTGCCTGAAAACAACTTTAAGAAACGATGGTGTTATACGAGGGCTGTATGCTGGTACCACTCCAGCCATAATGGCCAACGTAGCTGAAAACTCAGTTTTATTCGCTGCCTATGGGTACTGTCAGAAGTTTGTTTGTCATGTCACAGGTACAGAGGTATGTAGGAGCAGATTTTTTTGTTTATTATAGAAGTTTTATAATAATTGATTCATACTGATAAGTATTGAGATGGGGGAGTATAATCATAATCATAATTTTTTATTGGGTATATATGGTATTACAAAGGATGTTGTACAATTAATATTGTTCAATCATATATCACCGGTTAGGGTATGCAATTTAAAGTTCTAAATTATTCAATTATTAAATTTTAATACTATCTTAACCAGAACATGTTAATTATGGCTTATTGTTTAATGTTATATAGCAATCTGATAAGAGCAGAGGTACAAAACAGCTTATAGTATCATCCAAAATGTGTAGTACCTCAGTATTTCCCATATTTCGCTAAATTAGTTGTCTAGAAATTCTATATTAAAATGTACCTTGACTTATAAAATAAAGTAAACCCACTTCAAAGGCCTATATGACTAAACTGCTGTTTAAATTCCTTCTGACGACAAAGCAGCTGAATAAACACGAAGAAATCAATTGCGACGCACTATTTTACTTAAGACTCAGTATAAATGCGAAATAAATTGCGCGCTTTCGTGACCTATATAGATACACTTAGAAGGTCGGACGATATTATACGAATAAAAGAAGATACCCATACAAATAATCTATATAAGATCACACAAAATATATTCATTCCAAATTGCTAATGAAGTAAGTCATCGATTTTTTGTTTGGACTGCTAATTTTGCTCGCGAATATAGGTACAAGGATTAATTTATCATTTAGAAAAAAACATGCTTCCTTTTCAACATCCCTATATGCAATCCCCAAAGTCATCGTTCGCAACCCGCAGCCCGCGTAACGCTTGCGGCCCGGCTTGGCCCGGCCAAGGCTATCTTGAAGCCCGTGACATGTAATTTAATTATGATTTAGGTGTTCTCCTTGTGTACACAATATTATAGTATATTTGCTGAAAATCTGTAATATTTAAATGTTAGTTATCAGTTAAATGTTAATAAAATAAGATACCAATTGATTATTACCATATGTTATCCAAGTAAGAATTGAATGCGGTCTGCCTTTGCTTTATTTTGGCGTCATGCGGCCCTTGCTTGCCAGAAGTGATATGGGATTCTCTAAACTATACTTTCACAAAATATGTGTCTTAGTTGAAAAATAAACTTAAAATCTACACACGATAATTCCCATCACTACAAAATTACTAAAACGTTCGTCGTAAGGCTGAAGCGGAGAGTAATTTTACATCGGAGAGCCTAGCGCCTATCTCTTTTTTCTTCTTTTAACCCAGGTCTAAGATATTCACATCATGTTTAAGTATAATCAGCAACCACGCCCCTCAAAAACCGAAACACAACAGTTGCTTCACGCAGGGACGTCTTAGACTATGCTAGGGCCCTTGGGCACACAAGAATTTGGGGCCCTTTTGGAATGTAAAGAAAACGAACTATACATTAATTTTACTGTGATCTGCTTTATTATGGGTAATCTAATCTAATTAATGATATTAGTATGCTGCTGTTATAATATTTTTTGGTAACCTATAGCAAATAAGCTATCACAGAATTTCCAAGTATCACCGAATACCCAAGTTGTGCACTGAAACGTGTTTTGAGATTAAATGTGAGAGGAGTTTAAATTGATCTTATTGAATATAAAGATTCCACAGCCGTCACTTGATTTTTACTTAATTTTATTTCAGAATGTAGAACAACTATCAACACTTGGAAATGCCTCAGCGGGTTTCTTGGCAGCTTTTTTCTCGTCATTCACCCTATGCCCCACAGAACTGATCAAGTGCCAGTTACAAGCAATGAGAGAAGTCAATGTGCAGGGCTCACAAACAGCTGTATGATGACTCTTTTTGGGTATCTCGTGAATATATTTCATAATAGTTGTTCATTTTATGTGATTAACCACGTGTTACTCATATTTTTAGATTTGTAGACCTTATAAATACGTTTAATATATACAACCTTCTTATATATAAACGCCTAGGCAACCGACGTATCATTTACCCATACTTTATCAATCATTTTTATCTTATTTAAATACTTCATAATTCAATGCTAACATTAATACCTTATCAAAATAATAACAATGATAAAAAACATAGTAACTACGTACTGCGAGGATATTAGTGATAAACAAATGCTTCCTCTGATTGCAGATTAAAATAACACCTTTGCAACTGACTCAACAGATATTTAGACAATATGGAATACAAGGACTTTTCAGAGGTTTGGTGCCCACTATCATGAGAGAGATGCCTGGGTACTTCTTCTTTTTTGGTGGATATGAAGGTGAATACACTGAACGAATATAAAAATGTATAAAATTTATTTTTGGATTGAATTCGACTTTTCGCACTGTGGACCAGGTCATGAAACCTTGGCAAGCAATATTACATGCGTATTATAAATTATTTATCACATGCCTTATAGAGAAAGAAACATACATCTGAAAAGATTGAAAAAACAAATCTCAAGAAGTTGTTATATATTGGTCTGGACAAATATTTGAGTGGTTTCGCCATCCATTACCTCCTTTTTTAATCAACTGCAAGAGAGGTGTATGTATTAAGTGCAACTGACATTTCGTGTGATGAGTTTCGCGATGTATTTTACTATTGTGAAGTTATTATGGTAACGAGTTCTGATTGATTCAAATTATTTATATATTATTACTATTCATTTTCAGGAACTCGGACATTGTTAGCAAAGCCCGGTCAATCAAAAGATGACATAGGTTTCCTGAGGACCATGGTAGCGGGCGCTGTTGGTGGCTTAGTGCTTTGGACGGTTATATTTCCCAGTGACGTCATCAAATCCAGAGTTCAAATATCGAACAAGAGTCAAAAATTTCTAACGGTTGGATACGAAATCGTACAAAAAGAGGGTAAGTGCTTCCTCTAACGTGCATTTCGTGATTCCGGAGACTAAAATATTTACTACATGCTGTGCCCGCGGCTCCACCCACTATCCCTCCTTTTAGGGGTTGAATTTTTATGGCCTAAAATCTGGCCGGGGATCTTCTCGACAGATTAGTAAAGTTTGCATCAAAATCCGTT
>DWNR01003571.1:0-11659 GCA_018250455.1 Polygonus leo | reverse complement strand
TTTGTTATAATTAGCTGTATTTTGTAAATTTTCTTTTTGTGTGGCAATAAATGCATTTATTATTATTATTATTATTATTATTAATCTCAACATATCCAGTTTGTTTGGTCCTGTATATTAAATACTCTCTATTTGACCTTTACATGCCCGTCTACTTCTGTATTAAATCACTATGGGCACTTAATGATTCTTTTCAGTCACCTTATTTTAATGAATATGAAAATTTTATACAACACATTAAGAGTTTTTGGGTTTCAGAATATAATTAAATTTAAAGACCAGAATTCCAATAATATATTATAAATAATATAAAATGAAAAGATGTTAATATTGTTACTATTTATGGACACGCAGCCAAGAAGAAAAAAATTGAATCCATATTAATTTTACACAGATTAATATTTTTAGTCCATTGACTATTGTGAAATAAAAAAAAAATCCATTGAAACAATTGTTTTATCTTGTAAGATAAATTAAACATTTTGATAAAGGAATTACCTCATATTAAAGTGGAAACATTCAGTCAATAATAGATTTATATTGTTGTTTAGACACATGAAAGATTTTTATAAAACTGACATGGTAGGTGGTAAAACTAACAAGGTTTTTTACCCTTTTAACAATTTTACCCTAAATAATACAAGTATGCAGTAACATCATGACTATTACGTTTAAATGCATATTAACAAGTGTCTATTTAAACACACTTTAGGTCTTGTCTTTTAGAACTTTAATACAAATTCAAACTAACTTTCCAACTAGAGACTTTGAATATAGATCAGATTCTCATCAAAATAAAAAAAAAATAACAGAATTAAAATTAATTGAAATATTTAAAATGTAAATATTAAAATTTCTTAAATTTTTCAGGAAATTTCAAAATGCACATTTTAGTTTAATAAAATTGTTTTATGAATAACAATTTTTTTTTTTTTAAATGCAGTCACATCACTTTGCAAATGATAACTATAATTTGATGACTTACTTAATTGTTTTATTGGTGTTGATGTAAAAAGATTGCAAAAATTCCTTCCTTTTATAAATGAAAATAAAAAAAATTAATACTGACTGATAGGTGTATATTCCTATTCCAAATAAACTGACTGATAAGTGTATATTCCTAATTAGAATCTTCTTAACTAATTAATTTGGCTACATACCGGTATCCCATTTTCTTTTAGCAACACATTATGTTTCTCCCGTATTTTTCTTGCATATTCAGCTGATAGGTGGTATATTTTTAAACAGATTCCTTCCACCGAAGCTTTGGCAGTTTCAGCCAAGTGGGGCTGACATTGCCTCTGCAATACAAAACAAAAGAAAGTTTTAGATATTAATTTCATTTGCTGCATTTAAGATTTGTGTATGTTTATTATACTAATCTGTAAGATAATATATACCCGCAAATGTGCCAATCTATCCTGAAAGTCATCATATGTGGCACCAACAGTTCTCCGCAACCATTGAAATGTATCTTCTGCATTCCACTTTACCACTTTTCTGCTCTCTGGAGATGCGTTTCTTGACTCTATCATCTTTTTAGCAGCTTCAGCATATCTCGACAACTGTTTTCTTGCATCACCAGTAAATTTTGGATGAGATAATTTAATGGGGATGTCATTCATTATCTCTTCATACATTGACCGTGATATTTCAGGAAAACAGTGACTTGGAAGGAGAGGATCAGAACCACCCTGGTCATTCACCTTTCGTTCCATCAACCATCTATTAAAAGAATCCTTTGGTGCATCTATACTCTCTCTAGTGTGGCATAATTCTTGGTAGCACTGTCTTAACTTGTTTGCAAGAGTGAACCGGAAGCCTTCTATCTCAGGGTGTGGGTGCGGGCATATTGTGGGTGGTCGCTCATATATCACTACATTTGTTGGTACATCAATGTTCCAGGGACCTTCCAGAGCCACTTTCTTGGGTGGAGGTCCATTATCTTCTGAAGGTCTTCTTTTACTGGCACTAGGAGTCATATTTCCAGCATTGGGTGGCCCTGTATGACATATACCAAGGGGATCAGTGATAGGGTCGAAATCTCTTTTGACTGCAGGTAATTCCCACATGGATTCGCCTGATATTTTGTTCCAGAAATATGGTCGATTCTCGCGTTTAGACCAGTACTTTCGCCAGCCCTGCTGCAAGAGGTCCGCGTGCAGCTCGGCCGCGAGATGCGGCGCCAGCGGCACGGGCGCTCCCGGAGTCTGTGGCGTTTCCCCGCCACTCGCACTGGGCGAAGATTGGGTTTCAGGAGAAGAGTCACTATGGGTAGTGGACGTCTCCCACGTAGAGGACCCAGCGACCACTTTGTCACGAACATCATTCATAGTGGCACCAAGTAAGATAGAATTTAATTTGGCTAAAACCTACACAACAGTTCAAACGGAATGTTATTGATGATCGCTAATAATATTTATTCAATTACTAATAAGTTTCCTATAAGTTTAATATTTTTATTGATATCCATAATACAGTTACCGCCAAGAAATTTCGATGTAGAGTTTTCACTTATACTTAAGTGGTACATTATAGAACATAACATTTAAAATTAAAATAATATTTTTTAAACGTAACTAACATAATCCCTATGAACAATTATCCAAAAAACACTTCACAAATCGTATGTTTTACGAAATAAATATAAGCGTAGCCTGCGTAGCTCCCCAAGCACCGCCGTTCACAGATTAATAAGATAAATATTACTGAATTACTATTTATGAAATGACACGTCTCTGACTTGTCTCTGACCTACAAATCGAATATCAATGTTTTAATCGATAGTAATCATTCTCGACGTGCTGTTTGTATGTATAAATCATTGTTGTACAATATACGGCGGGTTGGACCGACTGTTAGCATGGCGACGTTCCTTCCACAAATCGCTATATATATATATGTACCTAGTACTCCTCTCGCGCTGAGAGAATACGTCATTGCATTGTTACTCTAAATGCTTTAATGGAAACTGAATGGTTGTTTTAGAATTATGAGTTTGTAGTTATGTTGGTTGTGTTAATATAATGGATGCATTAGTATTATGGGTGAGTTGGTGGGAAGGATGTGTGATAAGTATGCTAGTATTTTTATTATATAAAGATAACAAACTAGCATGTAGTAACCATATGGTACGTGGTCTCTATCGCCTATGGATATCAGTAATCAACTCTAAGTAAGGCAGTATTATACATAAGACCACTATGATGTTCGTCTCGGCCACGCAACCACGCTTCTCCAAAACCGAGACACTGGATTGTTTTCCAACGGATTATGTGGGTGGTTGTGGTGGTATCGTCAAATCAAATAACCCGAGTTCTACCACTTGGCAAGTATGATAGTATGATGGATGTTATGCTAAAAATCGTATTATAATATATGCTGTCAAATTTATTTATTGTCGTTGGCAACTATACTCATTATTTGCTTCGATCTTCTATACTAAGGCAACATATAGAGATCGTCCGTCAGTGTCACTGTCAGCTATCTGTGATCCGATTGATTGTCATGACATGTACAGTACACGTTTAAATTCATTTAATTACATTTACATAATTACAGATCCTACTTACAATTGATACTATATATGAAAGATTTTATTTAATTAACGATGTAGAGACGTTAAACTTTATACCACAGACATAAAATATGTCTGTGCTTAATAATAATAAAAGGTGCTTAAAAGAATACTATATTTACTTATAAAACGTCAAAAGTTTTACTGCTTGTAATAAAAAAATAATCTTGCACTTTAGCTCTTTTCCGTTTAGAGTTTAAACCGTGGGTTTTAATAATAGTACATTTTATATTTTGCCCAATTTTGTGCTTAAGTTAATTAAGTGATAAGGTAAACGAGAAATATGGCTCTAAAGGGTTTAAAAGTGGTAGAAATGATGGGTTTAGCTCCTGGACCATTTTGTGGGGCAATTTTAGCAGATTTTGGTGCAACAGTCACTGTTGTTCAAAAGGTAAATATTGATATACTATACATGTACTAGTAAATGATATAACATTCATTCACTTAATACTTTAATGCTAATTATAAATATTTTAAATAATCACAATACCTAGTATAAAAGTATAAGTACCTTTGTTAGATAATTTATGCTTTTGATTAAATCTTTTTGGGGACAAAGGTTGATTTTGCCAACTCAAATTTATTATGGATACTTTTTACATAAATTATGTTTATACTATTGAATAGTTGAAGTTATTAACTTGGTTCCTATATTATGACATAAACAACCAACAATTTCGTTTAGTAGTAAGTAGTTCAATGAAGTAATTCAGATCATGTTGATGTAAAGATATTTATTATGCATTGGGAATTATTTATATTTGACTGGACAGTATATATAAATCATAAGTTGTTCATATGGTGGTTATCAATAAACTGTAGTAATATTAGCACAACATTAAATTAACAGTACTTTAAAATCACACTTGCTAAATTAATTGGCATATTTTTTTACAAAAATTATTATTTAATCATATTTAAAATATAGCTACATCTTATGTAAAAATATAAAAGTTATTTACATAATCTTCAATTCACTGAGGCATAAATAATACTAGTTTAATTAATTTTGCATTGCCAATTTGCTATTTACAGATGGAGGCTCCACTTATAGATGTGTTGTCAAATGGAAAAAGGGTTATATCTGTAAACTTAAAGTCTAAAAGTGGAATTGAAATTGTCAAAAGAATGTGTGACACATCTGATGTGCTTCTAGATACTTATCGCCCTGGAGTCATGGAGAAGTTGGGCTTGGGTCCACAAACATTGCTCAAAGATAATAAGCGATTAATATATGCAAGGTTAACTGGATATGGTCAAGATGGATATTTCTACAACAAAGCTGGTCATGACATAAATTATATTGCCATGGCAGGTGTACTACATATGTTAGGCAAAAATAAAGAAATACCTACTCCTATTAATTTTGCTGCAGATTTTGCTGGAGGTAGTGTTCTATGTGCATTAGGTATTATTTTAGCATTGTTTGAGAGAACCCAATCTAATTTAGGTCAGGTAATAGATGCTAGTATGACTGAAGGTGCTGCATATGTGGCATCATGGTTTTTTAGATCTAGGGATTCATTTATTTGGCCTAATGAACCTGGAAAAAATCTTCTAGATGGTGGTGCACCATTTTATGGAACTTATGAAACTAAAGATGGAAAATTCATGGCAGTAGGTGCATTAGAACCACAATTTTACTTGCGGTTGCTGAAAGGATTACAGTTATCTGATGAAGAATATTCCCAGGACATAAATGTGGAATCAACTAAAGAAAGGTTTAAACAAGTATTTTTGACTAAGACACAAGAAGAATGGTGTAAAATATTTGAAAATTTAGATGCTTGTGTAACTCCAGTGCTAGATTTCCAGTCTGTAGACAAACACAATTGCAATGTTTCTCGGAATTCTTTCTATAGAAATGATAGCAATGTGTTAGTACCCAACCCATCCCCCAGACTATCACGGACTCCAGGGAAATCTAGTGGTGAGCAACCATTGCCACAGCCGGGCCAGCACACAATAGATATACTGAGTGAATTGGGATACAGTAAATTAGAAATTGATGAATTCCTAAACACCGGTGCAGTGTATGCAATAGTAAAATCAAACTTGTAGGAATCACAGGTATATTTATACACTTTGTTACTGCTCAAATTTTAGAATTGAATTTTTTATATTTAACAATGTATCCATTTCAGTGGGTGATAGGCATTTATTTGTAAAAAGGGGATGGCTCTGAACTGAATTTATTATTTTCAATAAGATTTTTAAATCAAACATGATGTGTTTAATTCCCAAAGAGAAATTGTTAAACCCTACATGACATCCACTCTTCATTTGGTCTAATCTTTTGCGTGCTATATGTCCAATAAAATGCAGGAAGTCTACAAAATTCATACCAAATACTGATTTAAGTATGAGTTGACACTGTTCTTGGAACTCAGGCGTATCTTTGAATTCTTGAATTTCTTTTTCAACTGCCACTAAATTCTTCTGTAAAGAGCTCCATACTAATTCAATATTACAAGCATTAATAAAATTGTGGTTGATAGAAATTGTGTCTAATAAATTAGTGACTTGGTGATGCCATCCAGATGGAACAAATAATGCATCACCTTTTTCTTGCAAAATTTCAAAATATTTTACATTCTGGTACTGTTCAGGGCTAAACAGTAGTGGGAGGTTTCCCAATGGGTCCCTCAGTTTTTCTTCTTCATTTGGAGGTAGCAAAATCCATTTCTTTCTGCCAAATACATTTACAGACCAGCTGTATGAAGAATATACATCTGCATGAAATGGTGTCCTGTAACATAAAAATTATTTGTGAAATGAGATTTTTCATTTTCCCTTTAAGTGTTTGAGATTGTAATGATACTAAGCATACCATACCATGACTTACTGGGCCCTATGTAAACAAACATGAAATCATCCTCTTGATGATCTTCAGCATATTCATTCAGCCAATCTGAACCAAAAATGAAAGGGACATTGTAAAATTTATCATTCGGCCTTATTCTTCTTAAATGCCAATCTTTAAGATACAGGGTTCCATTTCTATTATCGTTTTTTAAATAATTCATGTATTCACCTACTTTCATATTGGATTTGCAGTGTGCATTGAAATCAATATTATCACAATTTGCTATTGGGGCTTCTAAGCCTCCATAAGTATTTTGTAAGTAATCGTAATCAATTTTATTTTCTTTTATCCACTTGTTGGAGCATTCCCATTCGATGCTGATATTTTTTACAATACAAGGTAAATTCTTTAACATGTAATTCTCAATAAAACCATTATAAGTTGTGTCACGAAAATTAATTGTATCAATTTTACAATCAATATAATCGTGCGGAGGAATATCCTTTATCTCTGAATCTATTTCAATATTAAACATTGCAATTTATTTTTTCTTTTGCACTGAATGTTTATACCTAATACTTATATTTATAAATTTTGGCTATACAAATTCTTTAGTAAATTGTATATATGTAGGTATAATTTCGGTTTTGATTTGATTCATTTGTGCTAAACGCTTCCACAGTTTCATTCTATTCAATTCACATAATATGATAAAATTTGATACATTTCATATTTCTTTCCTATTATCAAATAAATTTAAATGTCAGATCTGTCAATGTCATAGCAAGATAAACTTTTTTTCAAATTAGTTTTCCGCTTATAGATTCTATTCTTTTTAGCCAAAATGTCATTACGTCTTTTTCCCGTCCTTAGGCACGGCTATACCATTCGAAAATTACATCATTATATGTATTTACACAAGTCTCAAAAATAAATCAAGCCATAGTCAACTCCAAATCACGAACATCTGAGCAATTTATGTAAATTACAAATTTTAGAAAATAATAGAATGCGCTATACGTTAAAAAGTTGACTAAGGACTCTGCATGATGAACGACTTAGTGTTGCGCAATCCCAAGGCCCAAAGTGTAGATGAGTTCGCTAACATTCTTAAGGAACTCTTAGATTAGGCCCCTCAATAAAGAGCCAACACAATTTTTTGGTTAATGACAGACAGACCGACCTTTGTCCCTACTTAACAGCCGAGTGTATCACCGGGGAAAACCCTTTAAGAATTGCCCGGACAAGAGAAGTCTCTCTAGGCATGTGACCTCTGTCGGGAGGCATTAGTGCTATGATAATTTGATAAATGGGACGACGGGACCACTTTCATTCTCTCACAGATACATCTACAGATAAACAAGTATTCTACTCGTCATGCTGTCAACTTGACATAATATATATTGACTTTGACAGCTTTTGTTTACCTCTATGGCCACAAAAATTTAATTTTTGGTCTTTTCAGTGAGACAAAACGACTCCGCTTCTTTCGTGAAATGTTTATCGTATAATTGTTACAGATTTATTGCATTCTCCTTGTGTCGTGTGTACTGTGTAATCAACTGTTTTATATTGTGAATAACGTTGGTCGAAGCATCTTTGTCAACTGTTCATAAAACCATTAATTTGTTATCATGTCGGTCGCTTTCGCGCCGCGAGGCAATCGGCCTCCATTGAGTCCTGCACAAATTCAAAAGATGTTGGATGAGAACGCTCACTTGATTCAAACTATTCAAGAATATCAATCGAAGGGCCAGTTAATGGAATGCCACCAATATCAGCAAGTCTTACATAGAAATTTGGTATATTTGGCTTCCGTGGCGGATGCCAGTCAGAATATACAATCACTGTTACCGGTAAGCAGGCGATAATCTAATTTTATGATCACCTGAAGAACATTAAACTAAAAATTTGTATGTAATCAAAGTAATTTTATAAACATATTTCTTTTAGTATCCTACTGATATATTTATGAAAAATAAACTTTAATAAAAATGGAACTGTTGTGAACACCAACTTTTTTACAGACAGTCTACATTTTGTTAGTCTTTTTTTTTTGTTTATTATTTTGTTAAAATATATATTGCAGAAAGTTCAAATCAGACTTTTTTTTAATGATTGTTGTTTATTTTAGCCACCGCACCAGTTAGCTGCAGGAAGTGTTCAACCTCAAGGACCATTAAATCCACCTTCAAGCGGAGCAGAAGTACCTGGCTCACCACAGCAACAGTATCGTCCTCCTTCAGGAGTCTCTACAACACCAACAAGACCAACTCAATCGTACGGTCAGAGACCATATGGTCAAAATCAGTATCAAGGGCAATACCAAGGTGCTCCTGGTGTCTATCCTCCACAAGGTGGTTATGGACCACCTGGACAAGGGTATGGTCCTCCAAACCCTCCTCAACAACCACAGGGCTATGCTCCAAATTCCAATTATGGTCCTCCTATTACGACAGCCCCCAATAATTATCCTCCATCTACTCATCCAGGACCAGGTTACCCACCTTCATCTGCCCAACAGCCATATGCTCCGCCTCCTGGAAGCCCTGCAGCTGCAGGTTCACCATACCCAGTTCGTGGATCTAGTCAGCCCCCTTATACTGGCAATTCTGCATATCCTCCCCCACAATCAGGAGCCAATTATCCCAATGCTGGTGTTAGTACATATAATTCTACAACATCACAGCCCCAACCATATCAATCACAACCATTCCCCAACACCACTCCTACCTCTGCTTACAGTTCCACACCAATTTCACAACCTAATAGATCTCCGCAACCTCCACCCAGTGGATACACATCACAAAATACACCCAGTTCAGGTTATGGCTCACCATCAGCTCAATCTCCAACTTATAACACAAGTGCTCATGGCAATAATGGCCCACCAGCCACTGCTGCATCAGGGGGCCCTACCCAAGGGGGCCCAAGTGGACAACAATATCCCCCTTCTGGCCAACCGTCTCCATACCCACCAGCCACCCAGCCCCCTTATTCGAATCCATCTTCTCAGCCAGGTAGCCCTGCACCTTCTGTTTCCACAGCACCTCCTCCTCAGACTTCATATTCTCAAAACCCTCAAGGTTATCCTCCTACTGGTGGGGCGTATCCCCCTCATGCTTATCAGCAAAGTTATCCCCCTGCTCAATATCCTCCATCTCCATACCCATATGCTCGTGCACCAGCACCAGGTGCTCCCCCACCCGGTGCCCCACAACCTTACCCAGGATATGGTTTTCAGCCTCCCAATCAACAATAAACTTTTTTTTACTTTTAATGTACTTTTTAGAATTATGGACAATTTATATTACTGTAGTGATAAGATCAGAACACTAACATTGAAACCCTGATGTTATTATTATTGAATTAAAAGCAAAAAGTTGCATTTGTGTTTTGTTTAGATGTAGGTTGTACTTGTGTACATGTTTACTGAGCTACAGCATCAAGGAAAAGTACTGATCGAAAGTTATTGCTTCCAAATTCTGCCAATTATTTGTAATTGGACAAGTGGTGATGCTTGTATTATGCTGCAGATAAATGAACTGCAGCTTATTCCATCTTCTGTTTGTGTGTGTGTTTGTAGATATAGATAGATTAGAAGTATTTTTAAATGCTCACGATATAGCCGAACTTTTATGTATTTTGCTTCATGTAATTTCATTATTTTGACATAATTGTATGTCTATGTAATAATTAGATTAAAATCTAGATTAAGTAATTTTAAAACAGAGATTTGTATGTCTGTAAAGTTGTGACAAAATAAAGTGGATTTTATTAAATAATTCCGTTTTTATTTTAAGCCTTATATGGATATAAATGTGGATTTTAACCAGATTGATTTGAATATATTTTGCGCAATAAATTAACAAGTATTTCTTACTTTCATGGCGAAAGTGTCAAAAGTAATTTATTTTCTTCTTTTCTGGAAATATTATTTAAATTATGGAAAATAACCCATCAAGTTCAAGTATGACTCATACCAAGGGTTCTGAACCAATTTCCTATAGGTGGTGTTGTAATTCTAAATGTTAGCTAAATAATAGGCTAAGTGTGAGTAGAACTTGCATACTTCGTACTTGTTGTAGCAGCCCAAGTAATATATTGTGTAAAAAAATCAAGATCTATGTATAACTACAGTGGCGGATTTACCAGCAGGCTGAGTAGGCTGGAGCCTAGGGCGGCATATTTGTCTAAGACAGTAATTTTTTGTCATGCATAGTAAAGGTCCACTTTGCTAGCTGCAATACTGCACGCCATTTCTATAAGGTTAAAAATATTACCCAAATTAAAATAAAATAATCTTAAAAATGCTACTTTGTTTTTATGGAGTTTCACTTTTGGCTGAAACTACAGTGGCATCCGAAAATAGCCTACGGGCGGCAAATGTGCAAATCCGCCACTGTGTAACTATCATGATTCACGAAATACAGCCCCAGAGTAAAGGACTATGGATTTAATGGATAGACCAACAAACAATGAATTAGTAATAAAGTCCTATGGCACCCTTTGGGTGCGGAACCCTAAAGTGAGGAAACTACGACTACGACTTTAAGAGATAATAAAAGATAAATAAATATATTTGGCGAAATTTTTACTACTTTACATAAAATTAAAATTAATTCCACTTAATATCTACATACTATTAATAAATAAATTTAAACAAATCTTCTGGGCTTCAATGTCTTCATCAACTTTATGCGTCTTCAAACGATATGCTAGGTTGTTCGAAAGGATGTATGGAGTCATCATAATATTCCAATGGCAGATCATCTGTAGGAAGACTTGTAGGAAAGGGTGGTGCAGTTTTTAGTTTCTTCAGTGGCAATATTGTATCATACAGGTAGCACATAGCGCCAGTTTCACCAGGTATACCCACTCCCAACATCCAGAGAACATTGTGTTGCGTATTCATGCGAAGGATTTTTACACCACGTAATATTCTCCACCTATAAGAATTGTAATAAATAATTTTAATGTACTTTATATATTATACATATTATATACATAGTACCAGATGTATGTGTACTATTTGAAAGAACATATGTATTTGGATTTTTTTTGTATCACTCAATGATATAACACACCATAGGTATGTTACTAATGTTTGAAAGGTAAGATACAAATGGGTCTGATTCAGACCAAAATGCTCTTATTCAAACAGTCAGTGTGAGTTGAGAGACTATTATTATTATTATTATTCCACATAATGTTCAATCCCTGCCCTTACAAAGATTTAAAAATAAAGTAAAACAAGTCCTGTGCCGTAAGGCTTT
>DWNR01003570.1:0-11659 GCA_018250455.1 Polygonus leo | reverse complement strand
TCAAAATTTTAAATTATTTTATACTTTTTAGTGCATTTTGAAGTCGGTTTTATTTTTGTTTAAAAATTTTTATTTTAAGGCAGAACAACATTTGCGGGGTCAGCTTTATCTATAAAACGGCAAAAAATATCACGTTTGTTGTATGAGAGCGTCACTTATATAAATAAATACATATTATGTATTTATTTTATTCTGTCGTTAAATCGGCAAGAGAAATACATCATGCAACGTGTGAAAATTCCAACTGTCTAACTATCACGGTTCCTCACATTTACACACCATAAAGATTTCGACATTATTTTTGAATTGTTTATTTGATGCATCAACGTACTAGACAAATAAAATGTATTTTTAATAGGACTTTCTAAAAATGAACGTTGTTCACTGAAATACCATTTTATCAGAATATAAAATGTAGAGTATTTGTGCATACGAACTAGCTGCCAAATAGCTGTGCAAAAATAATGAAATCGCAATAAACGTGTTTATATGAAGGTTGAATTCAATGTTGTTATAATTCCGGCGTACATACCTACTTCACTTCGATTTTGTAGTATGTATTAGTGATATGCCGGCTGCCGGACCATTAACAAAGTATATCCGCGGAAACGGATCCGAATTCATCATTCAGTCGACGAGTCAAACTAAGCCTCGTAAACGGAAATTCATCATTCAGTCGACGAGTCAAACTAAGCCTCGTAAACGGAACGTCGTACTGTCTAGTTACCCTGGTGATGCTCCGTTTTGGAGCGAAACACGTGTTGTTGTATGTTGGTATATATTTCAATTTTCAAGGAGGGAGGGCGGTACATACTGTATGTCTCAAAAATATATATACCTTCATGTCCATTTTTAATTTTAGACATAGGTGTCAACTTGTGACCTAGATTTTTCGAAAAAGGCAGCAAGCACATTTGACTGGGCCTGCTAGTGTTAATATAAATTTTACTTACTATGTATATACTAGGTAATTGAATAGTAACTATGTACGCACGACAGTGTGCCAGGCCAAGATCCGGCCTAATGTACGAGCATATTTTGTAACTAGCTGAACAGCGCAAGTTGCGCTGTTCAGCTAGTTTGCGTCATGTAAGAGTGAGTGGGTCAAATTTGATCGTAGCCTGATGTTATATAGCCTATATCCTTCCTAATAAATGGACTATTCAATGAAAAATATTTTTTCAATTTGAACCAGTAGTACCTGAAATTAGCTCTTCCAAACAAACAAACTCTTAAGCTTTATATTATTAGTATAGATATAACAATATTTCAGCATGTTCCTCCTCTATTATAACTTCGTGAAGGTTCCATAAAATCAACATTACACATACTCAACACACCATTATTTAGAACTAAATTGTGGACAGAACTTGGCCTTATTTTAGATTTGAAATATACACCATTATACATAATGCGTGGAATGTGACGACATTGTCTTAAGCTTCATGATATAAAAAATCGCATTACAGATTCAACATTATCAGAGCCAATCTCCAAAAATATCAAATAAAAGTAACGCTTAAAACACTTAAACACATAAATGTTCAATTAAACTGGGTTTGCGGCCAGCTATCATACGAGTACGCTCCCAGCCGCTGTCCATACCTGATGCTCTGTGGCTGCGGGCTCCATTTCAGTTATGCTTTCGTAATTGGTTAAAGGTATGTTTATTTTGGTATCGTTTCGTACTTTTATATTTGGCTCAACTATATCAATATCATTAACAAGTTTGTTACTGTATTTTTTATATAACTGACTATCCTTGTACTACCGAATAACATAGCGTATTAACGTCTAATGGGCCCTTACAGTTGATCTTCTTTATGAAATCCAATGAAAATATTTCATGAGTGGCGGTAGTCATTTACCATCAAGTGAAATGCACGCTCGTCTGCACATCAGCCATATAAAATAATCTCATGAGCTGACTATTTAATATTTGCTTTGCGTTATCTTTAGTAATTATCTCTGTTATTTTAATATTATGCTACAGAATACAAAACGAAGACGGTTATTAAGTCGGTTATGTCGAAAGATCTTTGTTTGATGATTTGCCTCAGAACTTATTCCACATCCCAATTATAAAAACATTCACCCTTGAATGTGTGAAAACGTTGTTTCTGAAACAATTCTGAACATGTTGTTGATATATGTATAAGTGATATATGTATTAATTATTAGTTAAATTGAGACCGAGATAAACTATACTTAAGCGAAGTCTGAACCGTCGAATAGGTTTATATCCCCCAAGCCTTGTCTATGGATGGATATTAATTCATGATTATAATGAAAATATACTACTGAATTACAATGAAGTCGGGATTAACTATAAAAACCTAACCAAACCGCCACTTACGAAAGCAATACTTAAAAACAAAAATAGAAAAAGTTGTATACAACTTTTACCGCATGACATTTATGGAACAGTATCGTATCGAGACGTATTTATATACCGATCAATATTATGTGATATAAGGCACAAATTATACAATTCTTGCGAATAATCTTTACAAATCAGATATTAGTATCACGCGAGCGACTGGTGCACGCGCATGAATTATGTAAGGATTGCGCTCGTTAATTTACAATTAACAGCGCTGGCATTAGAGATTAGAGTCTCCCTACATCTGTTCACGCGGATTCGGCTTAAGTCGGTCAGAAAAAGGCTTTATTTGTATGACGTTAAGGGCGAAAACAATGTCTCGACGACGACGTTGGTAGGTATTGTTTATTGTTCTTGGACAGATTGTGTTCATCTCTAATATAAGTAGCGACGGATAAAATACCAAATATGTAAATAAGGACGGACCCACGGACGGATTTGCGTCGAAACAAATTACCTATAAATTTGCCCTACAAACAGTCACCCGGAGAACTTGAGTAGATCCATGGACGTATAAATACACTGCATCACAGGTTAATAGCAACCGCGAAAGGCAAAAGGCTTTAATACTCATAGTGTGGTGATTCTCAGTCGGGGCATACCGAATCGCGTCGATTAATGTGGGGACACCCATTTGTCGATTAGAGGTGGATTAACTGAGACGTGAGTGTACTATGGTCCTTATTAACTCCTGAAGGTTGATTTACAACCTGACAGTTGCTTAAGGTGACTAGTTTTATTGGGTGAGGTTGTCAAAGAGACGAGAAGTAGAAGTAGAAGAGAAATGTGGATTTTTTTAGTGTCGAATTGACAAACGAGCTTTCAATCTACTTGATAATTAATGGTCACTTAATAATGTAATTAGTGATGGATATTTTTATACTAAGTTATTTTAGTCGGGTTTATTATTATAATTAATATAAAAAATGCATTTTTTTCCGTAATCGCCATAATAATTGTACCTTAAAACCGTTACTTATAGTTTTATCTGCGCTTGTTTATTTGCGCTATCGTTGTAGGTGCAATAATTTCTATTAAATTCAATCTTCTGGAGCGACTAATGTAAAAACTTATAGTGTAATTTTAATGTGATCGATGTCAAATTTCACTATCCATAACTAGGCATATACGCCTCAATATTCTTCTTGGACTGTCATGAATCGCGCGGTATCGTATCATTTGTTGATAGCGCTCAGGTCAATGACAGTGAAAAAGAATCAATAAAATCATGTGAACAGCTCTTTTTGGTGTTTGTTATAGATATTTATCGTTATCGTACTTGCTACATGTGCTGGTTACATACCGTCTAGGAGGTGGTTTTTTTATTATCTTTTTAAGATAACAAACGAGAATATAGTCCACCTGTTGCTAAGTGGTCACTGCCGCCCATGGACATTAGTGATTATCCCCGAGCACGATTAAATCGTACTTAAGGTTGTCCACAGATGCGTTGCTACCCTTGAGGACTAAGATATTCGCCTCGTGTTTATGTATAGCCATAATTTATAAATTCAGTTAGAAAAACTGAATATATTTTCACTTATCGCTAACTACGCATACGCACTCAATATTATTCTTACAGTGACTTATAATTGCGCGGCGTGGTATCGTTGGTCGATAGCGCTTAGGTCAATGATTGCGGAAGTCGAGAGTGCTCTTGTCGTTGCTTACAAATGTCCTGACGTACTTTGACAGAAAAACGATAGCTGTATTTTCGTATTCACACGAGGATTTACATATTATACTTATACAAGAAGCAATAATGTGAACCCTATTAAGTAGTACCCATTTGTAGCCAACTTTAAATAAGATTAACAATTATTATATATTTACCAGTACTAATTTTTGTAATAGTCACAAAAATTAGTACTAATTAATACTAAACGATAATAATAATAACGGTAATATTACTGTTTGTCAATAAGTCTAATGTATTGACGTGTTCATACAAGAGTTTACACTTATTATAACTTATTTATTAATTGGATAGATATTAAGTTAAAATAACAGCCTTTGCAGAGTCCTTTTCGTTCTTTGTCACAGGTATTTGTCGTATCAATACTGGTACTGTCTATATACTACCAGTTGTATAATATTTGTTAAATGAGCTACAAAAATACTAAATATATTTAGAAAAACTGAATATATTTTCACCTATCGCTGTCATTTATAATTGAGCGGCATCGTATCGTTTGTCGATAGCGCTTAGGTCAATGATTGCGGAAGTCGAGAGAGCTCTTGTTGCTTACAAATGTCTTGAAAAACTATAATTGTACTCACGGATTTGTACGGGGGTTTGCACTTAGATTATTATTTGTTAAAGGAACTATTAAGTACATAAAATAACAGCATTTAAACAGTCCTTTTTATGATTGTCACAGATATTTCTAGTACTGGTACTGGCTACAGGTTCTGGCTACTAACTACTAGATAAACGATATTCGTTAAATTAGGTACAAACATATGTATTAATACTAAATATATATTTTTATTTTCCATCAACAAGGGATCGTTCTCACAAAGTTATTTATAATCGCGCGGCATCGTATCGTTTATCGATAGCGCTTATGTCAATGATAGTGGAAGTCGAGAGAACTCTTGCAAATGTCCTGACCTACTTTGATAGAAAAACGATAATTGTATGTATACATTCATATGACAATTTACACACTAAGTTGCGAAACATTTATTAACATAGGCGATTATCAGTCCTCTAACGAACTACAGTATAGATCTGCACGGACTAACAATTATTAATATTAATATACTGATTGAAATATTATTGTTAACTTGATTTCAATAACAGGCACAGAGCATAGAGGTAGAACTCGTTTAGTTCGTTCGGGAAGGTACCACCGCGACCCTCATAATCCGCCGTGAAGCAATTATTGTATTTCGGTTTCGTGAGGCATAGTTGCGGGCTACACACATGTAGCTAAGTCTCTTACACGACTTACACAAACTTAGTTATGATTTAATTGTATTTGGGGATAATTACTGATGTCCATGGGTGGCAGTGACCACCTACCATCAGGTGGACTGTATGCTCGTTTCCTACTTTTATACGATAAAAAAGGAAGAAAAAATAAACTACAAACATTACTTCTGATTTATTAATAGTAATAATTTATATTTTGAAATGATTAAAAAGAGAGATCTCTTGGTCATTACACGAACACTAATATTTATATCGGAGAATTACAACTAATTCTTTATAGTCACTAGTAGTCTTATTTTATTGTCATTGCCCACGCAATATACGTTCGGATGATAGTTAATCGTTGTTAATATTTCATTACATTGTTTTATCATTTTTATTCTGAAGGTATATTAATACAAAGTTACATTTCCATATAATAAACCGACGCCAAATATATTTTAATCATCTAGATTATATTTCTTTTACAATTTTACTTTTGTTGAAGAGCTGTTCATCGGAAATAGCTTTAGCATATGAGTAAATAGTTCGGAAATGCTAAAAGAAAGAAATGTTATTCAAAGAATTAACTACTGTTTTTAAACTTTTAATGCATAATATTTAATATCTTAGTATTTATGTGGGATGGATGTGGGAGGTACAAAAATACAAATTTAGAAGAAGAAAACTTTAGGGAAAGAATGCTTTGCTTCACAAGGAATTTAGACCTATACGTTTATGGTTAGTAATACCGGACATCGTCAGGTGGTAGAATTCATGTAGTTCGACCGAGGAGATACCACCACCACTCTCATAATCCTCCGCGAAGCAATTTGTTGTGTTTCTGTTTGAAGAGGCATGGTTGCCGGCTATACTTATACACGATGCGAACATCTCAATCCTCATGGGTAGCATGCATCTGTGATCAAATTCAGGTATGATTCAATCGTACTTGAGAATCATTACAATTGTCCATGGGCGGCAGTGACCACTTACCATCAGGTGGACTGCACGCTTGCTTGCTACCTTTATACGATAAAAAAACATGTCATTATATCTATCTATGTAAACATTAAGCAGTAGATATATAGCAAACATAACAAGACAGCGATAACAGTCATCAATACAATACACAAAGTTTGAGTCGTGCAATTTGTTTGGCACTGATCGGTTTGGCGTCTCGCCACAAATGGATTTGCTTTTCCACAAGAAGTAGTTAAACAAATTATTCTACGTTAAGACCCGTCGACAATGATTGAACATTTACTATTTTCCATTATGAGTTCGTGTGTTTGAAGGTCGTAGATCTTTGGTGATTTCATGAAGGCCGAGCCATTTTTTTTATAAAGGAGAGCTCTGTTGTATGTTACTGTCGAGGAAAACTCTAAGTACGATATATAATCGTGTAGTTGAATACAAATGCGTTGTTATCACTGGCTAAAACTAAGATGGTGATCTTAACAATACCGAATTTTTTGACGGACATCTGTGAGGGTGGCGGTGGTACCTCTCCGGTTAAACTAGAATTCGAGTTTTACTACCTACTGTTATATGGTTGTAAACATAAATAACAGTCATAAGAGTACGAAATTAGGCCCCAGTAGAGCTATGTCTTAGCGCGTTCGCGCTTATGGTATGCAATTGTAACCCCTAATGATATGTTGGTGTGTAGTGACATATATGGGACGCAATACTTAAATTATTTCTACACATTAAACCAGGAAAATGTTTCATAACAAAACAAACAAACAAACAAACAAGAATAAGGGAATAATATAAAGGAGTACAACGAAATTAAAGCTCGTTTTGTCAACGCAGTGATTGGCAAAGTGCAAACATACTAAATATTCTACACACGACTACAAAAATACCTATATATTTTGAGTCATATCTCAAATTTTTGTATATACTGATATGATTAATCGTTTAATTAGTTTCAAAACCCAAAAACAGACTTTTATGGTACTTCTTCTATTTTGACACCCTTAAGTGAGGATTTTTCCCCTTGAATTTCGTGTAACATATGTACATAAAAAAATAAAAAAACCATTACGGGTGATAAAAAATATAGCTCCCAATTAAATGGTTTAATTTTTCATTGATTACATAATGTCTCCACCAAATGTAATTGATTTAAGCACTTAGCTCGACGATACTCAAAATATGTGTTTGAAGTTTTATGTAGACTCAACATTAATGTTCATAGACACATTTTGTCTTACAGAAGCAATAAAATCAAGAGTTTTAAATGTATTTTTGCGGTCAGCTCTCGGATTTAAATAAAAAGTTTGCTGTGACCGCGCGTGGAATATTATAAACCACGCGAATATTTGCCAAAACCCGCTCGCCATAAATTTTTGTTATACTTTATTTGACAAAAGTCTACGCTGGTGTATGCACAACTGACATGATGCATTTAGTTGACAGGGCAAGTTTCATAGCTAGCATTATCCAGGTTGCTTTATATAAATATACGAGTGCTGTATAGTTAAATTAGCTTGGAGAGGTTTTAACGCTTGTGAGTGTAGTGTGTAATGAAGTAGCGTTAGCTGATAAATTAACTCTACTCTACTAATAAAGGTACTAATCATTTCTAATCATGAATTTCATTAACTACAAACATTTCGTAGTCATTCTCGTTTTTGCTTTCATCTTATGTACTGTTAATGGTAATAATAAAGATAATTAATTCGTTCTGATTTTGTATTTAAAGCTTTGTCTCTACGCCAAAATTATTTTTTCTCTTCAATAACATGTAGACAAAAATTTTATAATTCATCCCTCTAAAGTTAAGGATTTAAATTTTTGATCAGTGAAATAATACGAAAAAAAGATTGACAAACAAAATGACGCGTCTGACGCTACATTCATTCGAATGACGTATTCACGCTATGTGACAGCGTAAACTGGTTCATTTCGGTTTCACTGTATGGATATACACCACTACATACGCAAAAACGTTTTTAAGCTCATTTGAATATACGTACCTTCATCCACACTACAAGATAAAGAAAAAAGAGGACTAAAATGTTTTACTATACTGAACAGATTTCTAAAAAATATGATTTAAATAAAAAGAGGATTAGGACTGTAGTTCATCAAACTTAAAGTATTATAATTATTTTTTCATGATTTCTCTTTTTTTAACCGTTTAAGAGCATACATTTCTGTACAGAATATAATATTTATTATCCCAAGATGACTAAATGCGAATACTAAAAGCTAAAATCCTCATAATTTGTACCATAAAACCGCAGCTCAGAAAACAGACAATTCGAAATCCGAGATGTTTAATTTCATGTAATAACTGTTTAACGGTAGAGCAATCAGTTAAATGGTATTTGGTTAATGTCCCGTAACGTCACAAGCCGTTAAAACACCCATTTAAACTTTACAAGATTTTCCGATCCGCGTCGAGGGTAAATGAATAGGTGTTGTAGAAATTCGCGATGATTGGCACATCTGCTGTTTTATAATCACAGTTTAAATATTTGAATTGCCGCTTAAGATTGAGTTATTGTTTTAACTTTGCTCATTACTGCCATTGATTGAACAAGAATTCGAAATTTCATGACACTTTAAACGTTCTAACTAGAACTAGTCGGGGTCTACGAATATCTAAGTATAGTTCGCGGAACGTTTAAAATTTTTAATTGAATCTGGTGTACGCTAAAGTTGCGACGATAACAGTATAACAATTTTAAACTTGGAGAGTGTAATAATAGAGAAAATAAATATAAAGTGATAGTAACCGATTAAATAAAGGTTGGGATCCACTGATATAAATTGATCACCAATATTTTAATTTGTAATTGTTTGAGATCACAAGGTAAACTAGAAACTAGGTAGGTACCAATAAAACAGTAAATATTTACCTAGTTCGTAAAATGCCCCACATGGAGTACTGCTTGGGAGCAGAAAGGTGGGCCTTTGGGCAGGGGCGCCGCAATATGCCCCATTGTCATTGCCCCCATTATACAGAAACGCGCCGTACGGGTTGTCAATGACCCAAGGATCACCGACCGACTTGAAAGTTTGGGCCTCCGAGGGGATATAGTTTCACTGTGTATTTTATAGGCTCTATAATAAGTGCTGCAAATGTCCATAGGCGACAGTGACTACTTACCATCAGGTAGCCCGTCTGCCTTATCGCTAGGTTTAGATATAAAAAAAAAACCCAGTTGTAAAAGACCCGGGATACTAAATACAGTAAAAGTATTGGAGGAGAATTGACAGGCTTTACTCAAAATAAAATGAGATGATTTGAACATCAAAATGTATAAAATTTTGGGATTTAAACCAGACTGCTTTTTAAATTATTTTATCATTATTGAGATATCTCGACTAGGTTAATTTAAGCACAAATAAATATTGTTTGTAAATGGAATGGTCCTTGGTATAAGCACGATACGAACTTACAAATTAAGCATTTTAAGTCGACTACTAATACTTGAAAATCCTGAAATGATACCGGACAATAACCTTGCGTTGTTTTGTAAATATTGACTGACTTTTGCATCATGTGTGAAAGTGATATACCAAGTTTAATACGTAGTAACTTTGCATTGACGCAATTACAAATATAACAGTAACTGGTAACAGTAACAGTAACTAGTTCTCTAAACTGCTATATAAATGAATATGCATAGAATTTAACCAATTTTCTTAGTGTTGTCTCGAGTTATTTGGCAGTAAAACAAAATATAATAATATACTTAATTCAAAAAGGAATAATAAATCAAATATTTTTTTGAAAATAGTATAAATAACGGGAGCGCACATATACTTAGTAAACTAAACTAAAAGTATTTTAACAACGTTTTATTTATCATTTTATTGTTTTTGCATAGCTGAGAATCAACATAATTATGTGAATAAAGCCTAATTTAGTGGGACTAAAAATATATGTCTAAAACAATTTCGCAGTAAAGATTACCATTAGTCTTGCATGCTCATTTCCCACTCTTAATAACACCGATGGAAACAAGAAAACCGCAATTCATATCTGAGTTTATCTTTATCGCTAAAATCCAATAAGTAATTAATGGAAATTTGTCTTACTGATATTAAAAGTCCATTCCACGCGAATGGAAAGAGAGATTATTTTCATTTATAATGAATTGAATTATTTCCTACGTCCAGCCCATTGGGTACCTATTCATTAAACTTGTACCATTAAAGGACGCGTCTGACTATTAGCGATTGACGATATCTGGAATTAAACTATATAAATGGTTAAGTACTAGTCAGACTTGCACACGAAGGTTACAATAGTTAGGTAAATATTGTACAACGCCGTCTATTGGTAGACTGCGTTGTACAAAACTATTTTACTGTGATTCAAATAATATATTATTTGAAACACAGTAAAACAGATAATTATTTGAAACACACAACAAACACACACAAAACAACAAACACAACAACAACAGAATCAAATAATATATTATTTGAAACACAGTAAAACAGTTTTTACAGCGACCAGAGTAATACACATTCCTTAAAAAGCTCAAGTATCTTTTATTAAGGTTTAAAATGTATTAATAAAACGCTGTGGAAGACATTTGGACATTTCGGACGCAGGGACAACAGAGTTAATAATAGGGTTCCGTTTTATACTTTGGGTACTGAAACCAACATATACACAGTGGTTCAAATGTAAGATCCATAAGTACTTAAATTATCTGTAATTGATTTTTTGTACTCCTACAACTCAAAAAATATTTAAAACATAACAAATTTATTACCATTATGTTTTACTACAAAATATTGTTGAAGGAAGCAATCTTCGCGTACTCTTATTTCATTCTAGGTCATACCACTGCATGAAGCAAGATGGAGTATTTATTTTCTCAGCAGAAACCCATCTAATCGACAGATATTGATGCTTTCAGTAATTACGATTGGAAACGGTTAGTAGAAATCGTAATATTCGTACGAAATGATAAGGAACTTGTTGCAGATAATTTCTTACCGATCACTGTTATCTTGCTAGCAGATTTTCGCAATTGGTTCAATATTACTAAGATTGGACTCCATGAAATTGTAATAGAGTTTTAAGAATAAAAGGAAATATATTTCTACAATAAAATGCATAATATAAACAATACTTAAATTACTTATATGAACAAATTATCTATTCAAATGTACATGATTAGGTATATAAATGGAAATTAGTCCAATAATAGTAAGGATAATACGAAGGGCAAAGAAAATTATCCTTACACTGTAAAAAATGAACCTAGAGCGACAATCAATTCCAAAGTAGACAACATTCTTTTATCACAATCCGAACTGCCCGAAGCATTCAATGTTCGTTAACTCCCATTGAATTTGTACCTAGTGCATATTTTTCCATT
>DWNR01003569.1:0-11661 GCA_018250455.1 Polygonus leo | reverse complement strand
AAAGTTCTGAGGTAACAAACATAAAAAAAATACAGTCGAATTGAGAACCGTCTCCTTTTTTGAAGTCGGTTAAAAATGATAAGGTCTAGTATTTACGATATGATTACGCAGCCGCTCTTGGACATTAATACTTAATCAATTTGATACCGTTATACTAAAAAGAAAATAAACGATAATTTGTCTTTTTTCATCGAAACGCAAGTTGTTAATAAACTATAACCATAGTGACAGTGATACCGTCTCGGGCGAAATGTATACATACATGTATTATGTAGCAAATCAGATCAGGATACATATTGGAGTGAGACTTTCGACATACTAATTTGTATTGCTAACCCGCATGAATACTTATAGATACAACTTTCTTACAAAAAGCACAAAGAATGCAATCTTTCATTGAACTGAATTTGAATAGTTCAAATCCTTTTTAAGTTTGAACTTATTTATCCGTATACTATTTGTAGAGTATTTTGAACAGGAAGAGGCGTATTTGCCCGAGATGTCCACTCAGTATTCCTAGCTTAACACATTCTGTATGGGATGTTTGTATGGGAATGACCAGTAGTTGCCGCCTGTCCTTATCGCATGTTTGTGTGAAGTCCTACTATTACTAAAGTAATGCTGAGTACACATGGAAAACGGGCATAGCGTTTACGAAACATTGTATAGTCGATACAATTTTATTACATTGTCTTGAAATGCGATTTTTTTCGTTTTTTTGCCAATTTGATTAATAAAATAAAATTTAAGAATTTTCAGTAGAAGGCTTGCCTTCTACGTAACAGTAAAGATTCATTAATAGGTATACATTAGCAAAGTGGTAGTAATCGTGTCTTTCGTCCACCAATTCCTTAGTTTCGGTTTTGAAGAGGCGAAAATCTTAGTCCTTCGGGATCAATCGCATTTGTGGGATCTGCTTACATGAACATATAAAAAATCTTAATTAAATGTACGTGTAAGATATTCTGATAGGAATAATCCTTCGAACAAGTATGAACACAGCCTTAACCCTCAAAAGCTGTATTAATGTACATTCCCGAATGAAAAGTACGCGTGGCGCAAGGGAGTTCCAAAAAGGAAATCACGTTTCTATAGCTTTGACACATCATATTTACACAAAACTTTGTAAATAGCTAGCAGACTACAAAATTAACGAATGTGTAACTGTAGCAAATACGTGTAAGGTACAGGTTGGATACAAAAGCGAATAACGACTAGAGAGAAACCACAGGCCTGTGTTACTCACATCACTAACAAACAGCTATGAATGATCCCCCAGTACAGCTTTTCTCTAGTCCTATCTTTCCTTTTGTCTGATTGTTAACAGTTAAAGCAATGGGAAAGTCTCGGAAAAAATATTCTTTGATCTTGTGTCACCGCAATTATTATGTATGACTTAACCTAGCGATACAGCAGACGCTCTTGGTAGGTGGCCCTGACCTGGTCTGCCTAGTGACCACTTACCATGGAAATTTGCGAAACCAAAGACTTTGCCCAAGCATTGCTGCATTTTGCATATTTATACCTAATAAATAAATAGCGAACGTTGGAGTCTGCCAATAATGCATCCTAATTATTTGAATTGTCTTTTTAACTTTACTTTCAAAATATCGCGAACCGCTTACCCTTTCTTAGTGAAACAAATCCGGAGAATAATTTCGAAACATAATTTGTTGTTGTATTGTTGACTAATATGTATCGACTACACTTTCAGTGGCTTTCTTGGATACCTTTTGTGCTTTTCTGACTTTCTATCACGTTCTTTTTCAAAAAGTAGAAACGTGCACTTGGAACTATTTTGGAAGCATTGCATAGGTGTGATATTTTCACTAAGCATTATATTTTCTGTTAATTGAGTTTACAACTCCAGCATCAATGGGCACGACATTCTGTATATTAAACTTTTTATCAGCGTAATGTATGGAAAGACCCAAACATAACACAGCCTATGCTTTGTAGATATTTCATCACTTTTTCATGGACGGATAGTCGATTTATCCATCATTTAACATTAATTAGATGCAGTAAAAATAATGTAAAATAAAATTGGATAGGCTATTATATATTTTTCTTAAACCAACAATTTAGAATATCATACGTGTGTTAATAAAGTAATGTCCCTAGGCTTAGGTTTTCTTTGTTTTTTGTTTAAGTAAAGAAGGCAAACAAGCATGCAGTTCACCTGATGGCAAATACCATCCTTGGACACCTGTAATCTACCTCAGGGTTGAAGTCTGCCCTGATGTCCATTACAGCTGCGTTGCCATCTTTGAGCGTTATCAACTGGCGTACCTACCTCTAGAAAAGTCTAGAAATCTAAAGAGATTTTAGATTATTATGTTTTTATCTATTTTATTTAGGATGTTAGGTACTGTTACATGTCAGCCCCATTAAATCTTATTACTATCTCGAATAAATATTTATACATATATTTATTTTTATGCTAAATTGTTATTTACATTTCTATCGTTGAGGGATGTACTGATGAACTTATAAAGAATTTTAGCTTCCTCTAAATATGGCTGACGAGATGCTCTGATATGCGCTAACATCTGATGCATTTATGTTAAATATCTTTATTATCATTCGATTATTATGAGACCTATTCCATATTAATACAACCAATTAATAGTATTTGTAGGTGGTAGAACTCATGTAGTTCGATTGGGGAGGTAACACCGCCAGACCGCCACCCTTGTGTTTCGATTTGGAGAGGCGTGGTTACCGGCTATGCTTAAACGGGAGGCGAACATCGTAGTCCTCAAGGGTAGCAACGCATCTGTGGTCAATCTCAAGTATGATTTAATCGTACTCAGGGATGATCATTTATATCCATTGGCGGCAGTGGTCCTACTTACCAACAGAAGGACTGCATGCTCGTTGGGTAATTTAAGATAATAAAAAAGAAACAAAAAAACTTATCACAAAGTTTGTTTAATTCGCTAACACCAGGCCTCGTTACAAAAAGAGCATTGCATAACAAAAAAGTACTAAACGTTGAAGAGCTTAAAAACTTAATTTCGTTTAAGTCCTAAACAACTTTTACGGCCACTAAAGAGATGCTGTGAGAGTGGTGCTCATAAACCCACAGTGTTTATGTAGCGGAGACAATGGCAGATAAATAATGAAACTGATCGCTCGACACGGCTCAGATGTACTCCAACACTTATACAATGTGTATGTTATGCCATAGAACACATTTCTGTGAATCTAATCAGAAACACATTGAAATATCAACTTCTTTTTTATTGTCTTAAGGTAGCAAACGAGAATCGCAATCCTTATAAGAAATTCCGAATTTCGATACCAAAAATACAACGCTAGTGAACAATTGTTGTGGTCTAACACATAAAGACTGATGGAAGTCAAAATTTGTATACATAACCTCAAGAATGTTGGTACAATTAATTAGTGATGCCATTCGAAAAGAATAACGTATAATTTTCTTAATTTTGGAGGTAATAATAAAAACTGTCCATAATTGATCCGCGTCCATAATAGGTGCATTTACCTTACACGGACACATGTCTACGACTGATCCTACTGCGCAACTGAAGGCAACGGAACCAAATTACATACTGTTCTACTACTATGTATAAATTACCAAGGAGTATAAGTCAATCAGTAAAATTCATTCTTCATCAGATCAACCGGATGCCTTCATGAGGTTTAAATACAATTAAAAATCTGACTTAAAATTAAAAATACCATGTAGCGTAGTGGTACCTAAACTGATCTGACATGCAGACTTCTAGGTTTGAGCGGTCTTTAAAATCTGTAGATGTCGTGGAAAAATAAGAAAGACGATCCTAGTGTGCATCTAGGAGTGTAGAAAACGCCTTATTTATGATGTTTCAAGTGAAGCAGGCTATCGCCTCACAGTTCACAATACGTGATAGCTATACGCCTGCGGCTGCGCATAGAAGGTTACGATTTGTGTTTTTCCGAGAAAACATTTCGAATAATATTGTGCTGATAATATTTGAAGGCAGATAAAAAATAATGTGATAATTTTGTTATGAGTTTTAAATTGGAATCTCATTTCATAATCCATGGAAACATCATATCGAATATAATCGTAGATTGATAAATCGTAATAGATTGACAAATTATATGACGTATGGTTATTAAGCTGCGATAAGGTTCGGTTTCAGATTTTATGAAAACGAAAAATGGTGATTGCTTTCCATGAAGTCTTCTCATCTGCCTTCGATAAGTCTCGCGTAAACAATAATTATTAGTTAAATTAAAAGAACCATATAGCCAAGCGGGCTCTTACTTTGTCTGACACGTAGTATCTATAAATTGTGTATATGTGGATACACAAGACAAAGACAAACCTAGTGTTTTTTTTATATCTAAAGCTAGCGATAAGGCAGACGGGCTAACTGATGGTAAGTAATCACCGTCGCCTATGGACATTTGCAGCACCAGAGGGACCGCCAATGTATCGCCGGATTTGGAGGAGAACTCTTTTCGTGCCTTTTTTGAAGAACCTCAAGTCATAGCGCATCGGGAATACCTCGGGAGGAAGCTCATTCCTTAGTGTGCGTCTAGGAGTGTAGAAAACCTTATTTATGATGTTCAGAGTTAAGCAGCAAGCGCCCCGCAGTTCACAATACGCGATAGCGTTTCGCCTGCGGCTGCGAGCTTTACGATTTGTGTGTTTCCGTGGAAACATAATTTTAGATAACATCGTGCTTATTATAACTATATGGGCTGATAATTTACATGAGACATCTTAATTTTGCTTGGTATGTTATGGTAAGTTTGGATTCAGATTTCATGTATCTACGACAATTTTGAAAACATTACATATATATGCCTTAGATGTAGGTACGAGTCCTAGAGCTCGTTATAGTTCAACCAATGAGGTAACACTGCTACACCTTTATAGGTGGGTAAAGCAAAAATTGTGTTTCGTTAGGAATTATATATTTGCCAGCCATTGAAGCTTGAAACGAAGTGTAATCTGTAGTGATTGCAAACCTGAACGACTGAAGTGCCTAGTAGTTTGTACTCAGATGCGCTTCTGCCCCTACTATGGTTTGTCGTACGGATAGTTGACTTAAAAAGTCTACCGATTCTAACCGACTCTCCTGTTCATAGCTACATGGACCAGGACAAAATCCTTCTCACTCTCAAGGAACATTCGTCCCTAACAATGCGACAGTAATGGGTCACCGATAACACAGGTGCGGTGCGGTTTTCTCACTATTTTCTGTCGCCATTAATATAACTATTTTACTGTATTTTAAAAATCAAACCTTATTCTTACTAAACTATCATTGCTTACTATTAGTATCATGAATGAATTCAATTATTAGTATAAATGCCAGCATAACCATTATGCTCGGAATTAATAACCACGATCAACCCGTCCACTAGCCTAGCCTGCTATAGCCTTCTCCATTTAGGACTATTTACAGGCACCTGACAAAAGCTAGCTTAGCCGTATTTACAAGAGCGTTGTCCGCGAGTCGTGGTCACACAATGGGCATGTGATTTATGTTGGCATTGACTGTTTTTCTCAGTACGATTCTGAAGACCAGCGACACGGTGGATTCAAACGATGTTTAGCGTTGAACAAGTAGTAATCGTACAGATAACGGAAAATTAAACCTCTCGTAGACTGTTAACTCATCACCAGATCAGATATCGAGTGTTATAATAAATTGGGAGAATATATGTCCAATTATCTAAAAAGCTTTTACAGGCTGTAGACGTGTTACGTGGGGTAAAATGTATGTGGTGCCGAGGGGACGTTGTAATGCCACGTAACGTTAATACAATTTTCAATTATTTAAATTAGTTGCCTTAATTTGATAATAATTTATGAAAATTCGTTATTGCCTTTTGGGGACATATTTTTAAACATTGCCTATGAACACTCACATTGCCGTGATTTGCCTATTACTGATGTTATAAAAGCAATTCAAATTATAAATCGCGGATAACAAAATTTCGCTAACCTTAGTTAGCATTAAATTAAACAAAGGCTAGTGAAGCTGGTCCTCCATATTTTTTATTCCTCGACGCATTTCTCCGTCGTACTGCGGAGGTGTCACAGGCGGATTAGTGGCCTGATTTAGTGTGCCTTGTGCCCAGACACGCTTTGACGTTTGGTTTCCATCTTGTATTTGACAACATGCCCATATGAACATGAACATGGGGTTCTTCAAAAAAGGCGCGAAAAGAGTTCTCATCAAAGCCGGCGATGCATTGGCGGTCCCTCTCGTGCTGCAAATGTCCATAATCGAAGGTGACTACTTACCACCAGATAGCTCATCTGCCTTATCGTTGAGATATTAAAAAAAAGTGTCCAGCAGATGAAATTAAATATAGAGAGGAAGGTACCTGTATATTGTTCATCTGGCTGGTGTCGTTACCACACCATTTCTTACGCGCAGCGATTTTCGATAGATATTTTGTTTCGATCGAAACACTTAATTTAGTAGTAGATCTACCTGTTATTTCCCTGAAGGTACAATTCATGAATAATATATCAGAATTGGTTACTAGTAGTACTAGTAATGATCAGGCATAGCTAGCCTGCGATCATAAGATTCAAAATTGCTTAAAATATTCTTTTCTTCCGCCAAATATCTAATTACCCTAAGTCATTTGGTTGCCAAATGCTTTACTCGGGACGTCGAAACAAAACAACGTAGGGAGGGCACCTCGTAAGCATATTGAAATATTGTCTCGTAAACTTCACCTCAAAGCCAACTCGTTCAGCCTAACAGACCCAGGGTTGACGTATGGCTTCATTTTGTTCGCCTTCGATATACTTGGACCATCTTAACTCTGCTGGGTTTTGCGTCACGCGTCATCTTATATCTCCCTTACGTCAATGGCGTAAAGTCTTAAGTTATCGATTTGCCATGTATTTGCAAGCAAGAGGTTTGTGGGTGCAGATGGTTTTGTAAAAGCCTCGACCGCAAGGCAATGAGATCTCTCACAGTGTTGGAAGACAATGATACGTTTTGATGGTTCACATGATTTACTGTATCGGGATATAAACCATGTGAAAGTTTTGTTTGGGGACGTTGGTACTGTTGTAGGCTTAGCTTTGGTTGGATTTTGAAAATACTGTGAACAAAGTTGTTAATACGTGATTGTACTGTCTTAATTAGCTCATCGATCCGAGTTCGACATGTGCCTTCGACTCCATGATACGTGTCTGTAACTGGTTTAGAGCATAATTTTGCTACCTCATGTGTGTTTCGGTGAGAGAATTCTCTAGTGATTCTAAGCGGTTTTCTGTTATTAGGGGTTGCTTTCTCTAATCCAAGAACAATAATGGTGTAAGTTATACAATTGCAATCTAATTATATGTTATAAAAGTACTAATTATTATCTATAGGTAGATTTTCAATCTAGATTAACTTCAATGAGACAATGAGCGAATGAAACTCGTAGTACGTAGTTTCAGGCATGTTAAACAACGTATCCGTATTTTAGAGAGCTCTGTATCCATAGGGTAAAAACGGGACCCTATTACTAAGACGCCGATGTCCGTCTGTCTGTCTGTTATCTCAAGAACCGTGATAGGTAGACGGTTGAAATTTTCACAGAAGATGTATTTCTGTTGCCGATATAACAACAAATACTAGAAATGAAATAAAATAAATATTTAATTCGACTCCCATACAACAAATGTGATTTTTTCGTCGTTTTAAAGATAACTTGCTGACCTGTGCAACTTCGTTTGCGTCACATAAGAGAGAGTAGGTAAAATTTTCCCCGTTGTTAACATAAGCCTTCCTCAATCAATGGATTATCCAACACTAAAATAATTTTTCAATTCGAGCCAGTAGTTCCTGAGATTAGCGCGTTCAACCAAACAAACAGACTCTATATTTTTTTAATATTAGTATGGATATGGATATGGATGATACGGAGCACTTCGTGCGCGAGTCTGACTCGTACTTGGCCGATTTTTTATAAACTGCAGTCATATCATATTTCATGAATAAAACAATTTTAAAATGCCAAAAATAACAATCCGTTCTCCAATTAACAACCCGAACTACACTAAAATACACTTGTTCACTAACAATGGACGAACAAAAATGCAATCCGTGCGCTGTCAGTATAAATCCAACGAAAAATACTAAGTTTGTGCTTTTATGAGCTCCCCAGCCCAATGTTAAAACGGCTCAACTCAAAAATAACAGAAAATTAGCCCCTATTCGGAAGCAGTACAATCCACGGCTTTGAATAGTAGATATTTTACGGCAAAAGTTTTAATAAATGCGTAATTAATCAAGATAATGAGGTAACAACCTAAAAGCGGTTTTGTGTTTCTAAGAAGTCAATGGAATCGCAAGATCTATCGCTATTTATACTAAAACACACAGCTTTGCGTGTTTTCCTACAAAGTGTAACATTGTTGGCAATTCTCGTTATTTGCTTTGACATGTTTCTATGGAAAATGTTTGAATGGAGTTCAATGGTCAGCGTAAAAGTGGCTTTACAATTAAAATTTATTAAATGACTACTGAAGTTATTATTATTTGTACTATACATGTTTTGTACTGTTATATTATTTTCATTTAATACTAACCTATTGTATTATGTGAATTATGGAGGTCTATTTAAAATGAAAGCAAATTGTTTGTTCTATTATTGGATTCTACCGTATTACTTATTTAATTTAAGTAATTAACGATAAACCAATTTATGATAATAAATGATAAAAAAATCAGATTATATCAAGGGGATTCTCCTCACTTTCTCTCCTTTATAACCTAATATCGATGGCCTACCATCCAAAGATATTTATTTTATTAGATTAAATAGATAAATGTGAGTTAAAATGTGAACTGAAAGAATATCCAGGGTAAGTCAATATTTTGAAGCTTATTTACTTTTCCTTCCTAATTTTTCGTATTACTTTGAAATAACAAACTATATTACACTGACCTATCGCGCAAATACTGTTCTGTGACAATTCAAACGTGTTTGTATTTTCACCTTTTAAGCGTTAGTAGCGTGTAATATTTGAATGTACGCAATTGAATTATGACATGTTCTGTTAATTATAAAAAAGTGGGTACAACTATAACATTTCCCGAGTCGTATTCAATCCTTAATACAGCATCACCGTCCCAGCGGGCAATACATCTTGTTGGTATAAGACATGGTGGCAGAATTTACGCGAATTTCACGTGACCGCCGGCAGCCATTTTGAATTTGTGCGACAAAATACTGGCGCGAAACACGCACGTGTTGTCTATGCCACGTTTATTGAGTGCTTTGTGGCTACCGTAAGAGTGATGCTCGTTAGTTGGTATGGTAATTGTATATCGTGGTGAAATATTTTACATCTAAATAGCTAGTTTTAATAAAAATTGCAGGAAAGTTATTTAGTGTAACCAATATGTAAAGGATTGGATTATATAAGTTTTTAAGTTATTGCTTTTTACGTTAGATAATAATTGTAGAGTCGATTATATCAGAGAAAACTGCGTTTTCCTAAAATATAGCAAGACTTTACCAGGCTTAATATTATTATAGTTTTAATTTTGTACATGTTATTCATGTGTAAGATTTTTATTACATGTATAATAGATTAAAATCTTGATCTTACAGCTCTTCCAGATAGATTATATGAAGAAAATAATAAGATTGCGATTTTTTTACGTGTGCGTTTTTGTAATTCATCTTTAAATTATTCACTAAAACAACAAAACACTGGAATAAAATAAAAAAATCAATTTGTAAACGTATGGAACCGCTCAAATCCATCTAGCTCTAAGTACCAAAATTACAACCCGATTGTCTGGAAACATTGCAGTTTTAACTCACCCCAATAACACTATTGAACAAAGTATACAAATAGATATTTTCACTGCAGTTCTGCTTATCAAAACTGCTCGACCGCTATGGGGTGACCCGCCATTATACGAAGACCTCTTTCTCCCCATTCATCGTACCCAAATAGTACCCAAAAGTGGTCGGTGAGGGAGTTAGCAAAGGTCAGGATGGATTGGTGATCTCAGTACCCCTAATATTCAATTGTTTCATACTATAAAGTAATACAATAAGTACACCGTTTTGTAAGCATTCGGTACCTTTGATTTTAACAGACTGCTAATGATATAGAGGGTTCATGAATTAAACTAGGAATTAATAGTTTCAATTTGTTTTATTATTACTAACATAGGATTCAGACGTTATTGATATTACAGCATTAGATATCAGTCCAGCTTCCTCGCAACATTTTAACTACATTCATACCTATCTAAGGTTTTTCTTCCTACCATCTGGAGTGATGAAAGACCCAAAGTGATAGAACCCAAACTAGTGGATAATCCCGAGTTAAATTCAATTTTCTTATGAAGTTTTAAGTAGAACAGTTCCAAATGCTGCAGACGTTCAAAAAATATGTATTTGTATAAACAAAATGGTATTCATTTTTTTACTTGACACATAGTGAAGAATTTTAAATATATCTAATATTGATGCATAATAATATGTACACACACATCCCACATCAACTTTTAAAGTAAGCTTAGTAAAACTAAGTAAATTTCTTAAGTCTGCACCCATAATTAATTGAATAAAGATCAAAAGCTAAAAAATAAAAATAATACAATACACCAATAAAGATAGAACTAACAACTATTTACCGTTCCTTCTATCCATTGTCTACACTATGCCCGTTAATACGTTCCCAACAATCGTTACTGTCGGTTTGCGTTAGTGTCTGGCGAGGCTTTAATTTTATATTCATAGCGATCCGCTAATCCTCTCTCCGTGCGTATGGTCTGCAAAAACGTGCGTAAATTAATATAAGAACGATAACAATAAATATATTATTAATACACTTCATTCAAGCGCGGTGAAAATGTTTTTGTTTCTATTTGATTGAAGTAACAAAGTAGCATTATTCTATATTGTTAGTTATAGCTTTGTTCTTAGTTTAGACAGAAGTTGAAGTCCTCTAGGAATTTTGTCCATTTTATAGTAAGAACAAGCCCGATGGTAAGAGGTCGCTTCCGCTTAGGGATGTCTGTAATTAAGATAATTTCAGATTGAATTGAACTTTACACTTAAGATTTTCTCAGATTAAAGTTGTACCTACTTGATGCTTACTATCCTCGAAGATTGAGATATTACCAGCAACCACATATTTTCGGTGGCGTGTTTGTCGGCTATACTAACGAAAGAAGACTTAGTCCTCTGGGAGAGCAACGCTCGATGCGTTACCCGCATGACGATTAAATCATACTTGGGAGTGATTACTTATGTACATGCGTGGTGACCACTTACCATAAGGTGGTCTACATACTCATTTGCTACGTCTATACCATAAAAGAGTATTTATATATCTTTGCAAGCCATATGATTGCATAACAATATCCAAATCAACATTCCTTGAACGAACCAATTGTACTTACTCGTCCACGACTTTTTTGCTAACGCTCCTCACTCGCAATCACCCATCACCTTATATCTGCGAACTGCAAACCCCATTGTACCAAACAATCCAGGGCACATCTCCATTGTGTGCCATAACGTTGAGTGACAGGTTTCATTGTCATACCGAATACGTTTGGGTTGAACCAACGCGGATGGTAAACTGATATGTTCGGACGGGGATGGAGACAGATGTTGACGGACTGTGTTTGTTTGTTTGTGTTTAATTGGTCT
>DWNR01003568.1:0-11661 GCA_018250455.1 Polygonus leo | reverse complement strand
AAGGATTATGAGGGTGGTGGTGGTACCTCCTCGATCGAACTACATGAGTTCTCCCACCTGGCAAAGGAAGTTATATGAAAGTTGTCGTGTAGTAACTAATAAAATTGACCAAGTATAATTCATACTCGAACGAAGAGTATTTAGTAATATTCGGTTTTTAGATGATATATAATCAACAGTTGTACTTAAGTTAAAATAACTCCTGTAATATATTGCGATATAGGTATCGCAAAATATTTTTCACACAATAAAAAAAACGTAACAAACTTTTGATCTTTCTTATTTTTCGTACACACACAAAATAATATACACTCAAACATATCTATCTATCTGTTAAAGTGGAAAAGTTATCTACTGTCTCATGAAGGACGGATAACCGAACATTATTTTCTTAGCAGAAGGTACCTACCATCTGAGTGCGGAACCCAAATAAAAATAAACGCTAAATGCCCAGCTTTCCTGGCACTTACCCGAATGTCCGGTACCAACTAATTTGTCGGCGAAATTTTTTCACCGCCAGCCGTCAAGAACATAAAGACCCCGTTATGAGGAAAATGCTTTTTCCTGAACTTGCAAAGAGTGAGCGTAAATGTAATATCGTGTAATTGTACCTGTTTGGAGCCCTCTAGTTTGGCCTTTGCTGTATTAAATATCCCGTAGTTAAAATAGTTATTTTGTTCCACGAAGACCCTCTTACCGTATATAGATGTTTTAGTCGTTTATCCACTAAACAGTAGAATGGACTGCATTACTATTTAGTTTTATCTTGTTATATTGAAGTATTGTTGTAACAATTTTAGCATCATAATGTAATATTGGTGGTACTAGTTGGCGATAAAAAAACCAAACAAATATAGAAATAATAATAAAAGCGCGCAAGCCCATGCATTTTATATGGAAAAACCACTTTCACATTGTAAGGACTCTCACCTGAGTTTCAAAGTATGTACGAGTATATTCAAATTATGTATAGCGATAAAGTGTACATCCGATCAATCTACATTTTTTTATTATTTTACAGAGGTATCAAACGAGCACGAGCACGAGTAGGACTAAGATGTTCGCCTCGCGTATAAGTATAGCCCCCATCCACGCCTCCCGTGACCGGAACACAAAAATTGCTTCGCGGAGGATTATGAGGGTAGCAGTGGTACCAAACTAAACAAGTTCTACCAGGCACCTGGCTACATTGCTTAACATAAGATATCCGATTTTTATTCGAAATGGTGCTAAGATAATTGTACCGCCTGCTTTTTCATCTAGTCTACTTTAGCTTGACTATGGCAAAATCGATACATTGATGATATGATTTATATTTTGATAACGATCGATATTTTGATGTTTAGGAGATTTTTATAGTGTAACTAGCTGACCCAGCAAACGTCGTTCTGCCATAAAAAAAAAATAAATAAAAAAAAATGGGGGTTGATGCTAGAAGGGTGAAAATTTAGGGTCGTATGTATTTTCTAATGCCGTATTATGAAAAAATAAAAAAAATAAAATGTGTCCAAAAAATAAAAAAAAAATGTTAGGGGTGGACAACCCTTAACACTTAGGGGTATGAAAAATAGATGTTAGCCGATTCTCAGACCTACTGAATATGCATGCAAAATTTGGTTAAAATCAGTAAAGCCGTTTCGGAGGAGTACGAAGACAAACATTGTGACACGAGAATTTTATATATTAGACTATTTTCGTCTAAAATATTTAATCTTATCTTGTTCTATGTAATCATGTAAGTTTTCAACCGTCAAAGGTACTTAAATTCAAATATATTTATTACACTAAAAATCTGTATGAACGAATGAGTCTAAATAAGTAGATGTATGAAAATATATAGGAATCATAAGATGATACAAGAAAAAGTACTTTACATTGTAAGCTATAAAGGAATTTTGAAATTCTTACAACATTTTCATTCTACCACAGTCTTAATTTCAAGTAAATGTACAAAACTAAATAAAAGTGACGTTGCTTCAGCCTTAAAGAAGTTTTACGGCGGAACCGTGTTATCTCGCTCATCCTAAAGTTTATTACTTGCACCACCCAGCGTTGGCTTAGGAGATTAGCAAGACTTGTGATAAGGCGGCGTACATGCTTATTGTGTAGAACTTGGGTATTTTTTATTAGTATTGTTTAGTACTAGGTTTACATACATTTCGCAAGGTGTTAGAACTCGCTTAGTCCAACCGGAAATGTACCGCTACCACCTCATAATCCTCTTCCTCTTTCATCTCATCCTCTCATCCTCTTAGTTCTCAGTGGTAGCAACGCAACAGTGGTGAGGTGGTAAATAAGTGAGGTTATGGAGTCTCTTCTAACCGTATACGAGTTCTATCATACGGCAAATAGATACATTATTTGTCTAGTTATAGGTAAACAGTTTGACATGTGGTAGAACTTATGTAGTTCGACTGGGTAGGTACCACCGCCACTCACATAATTGTGCGTGACAAAACAATTTATTGTGTTTCGGTTTAAACAGGCATGGTTGCCGGCTATACTTAAATGCGAGATGAACATCTTACCCTCAATGGTAAGGGTAGTGACGCATCTGTGATCAACCTCAAGTACGGTATAATAGAACTCGGTGATGATCACTAATATCCATGGGCAGCAGCGACCGCTTACCATAAGGTGGACTCCATGCTCGTTTGCTACCTTAAGACGACAAAAAAAACATTTTCTTTAGCGGCAAAAAACGTGTTAGTGTTATCTTCCTACAGGACTCAGTAGACCAAAACCTTGGAAGTTCCCGTGGCTCGGGGATTTTTAATTATGTCATTAAACCGGCCGGCGCGTGCAACAAACTGATTAACTAGTTTTATCGCTTTAAGGGCACGGTTCGCCATAATTTATAGGGCAGGAGGCTTATGCCCACGAAACTTATGTAATATGTGCCGTGAGGCAAGGAAAATGACGGGCTTGAACCACTTAATGTTTGCCCGCAAAGCTGTTTAGGCTCTAAACAGACGTAAAAGATCATAAATACATATTCAAACTGAAATTTGAAAGTTTTTATTTATTATAAGGTATACATATACGTTTAATGAAAGTTGATGTAACACACATCAATAATTAGTAATTAAAATAATTAATTAATTCATCGGCTTTGAACTCCTCTCTTAGGCTTAAGTAGACCGGAAGAAAAAGGCCAGCGAAAAAAACTCCCGGCTCTCTTTTTAAAAAATGTTACACGAGTATTTCAACTGCGGAATTGCTATGGTCCGCTAAAGATCATACGTGGCAGCTACCGTGTGTGTCAATATTAGTAATAACTTCTTTCTTTTGGAATTCGGTTAAAATTGGGAAGACTTTTTGTGCGTTGTTTGTACTGAGATCTAGTGAATCTTTCTATAGATTTTATTTTTACCTAGACTAAAAAGTGCGTGACGGATAGTCTGTTGTAAGTGGGCCTTAGCAAAATGTCAAGAGCGAGTTGGATTCTAAAGGGTTACCATAATGTTTAGAGGTTAGTTAATTAGTAGTGCTACAAAATATGGCACTGTACCAAACATATATTTTGGACGAAATAAAATAGTTCAGTTATTATCTATTTTGTAATTGTAGCAACCATAGTAATACACATCGTAAAAAAATCTACCGTCTACCGATTACTGTTTAACAGATACACCTGTGACAGGCCGATGGACCTCGTCGCAGTCATCACAATATGGTTTCAGTGGGTACGGAACGAACCTTAATAAGGTTAACTTAACTTAAGTAGGTTCCCGCGTGTAAATTTACTTACCTGTAGATGTTTATGTGAAAAGGTGGTGTGTTTTAAATAACCCGTTTGCCACTGTCTTTATAATTTAAATGTTAATGATCCAATTTTGTATGATAATTACCACCCTTAACAAAACGTTTTGTTTATTATTATCATAGCACTTAAAAGCGGGATTGTATATATATGTATATGTATAGCTATATTATATTTATTAGCTATATTATCTAACTGTATAATACAATTTCATAACAAATTGGTACTTAAATTAAAAAGCAGTTTAAATAAAATAAAGCGAGTATCCATAAAATAACTTCAAATATTAAAAGAACGGTGAGAGCGAACGACTCGTGACTGATTGGAAGCGACTTAAAAAATCAATCAATTCAGTTAAACCGAGATAATCGAATAAAAAGTCGATAGGATGCGAAATTCCAACCAATTTTATATTCGGAACAGCAGCAAATTTAATAGGAAAAGATTTTATTGGTCGGGGAATATTTTAATCCTTCAAGTCAATCGAAATGTAATATAAATATTTTTATAACCGCTTTAAATGCTTTAAACAACCGATTAAGCGATTAAATAATGAATAAATTAACGGTTGATCACCTCACGAAATCTATATAACTTGTAATCCGCTTACGTCTAATCTTTGTAACGAAATTCTTGTGATCAATCTTACACAGTGAATAATGTTCGACTTTTTAAATTGACCATTTACGGGTTTAATGATCTGCTTTTATTATAAAGGGTATATTATTGAGACCGGTTACTATTTTTTTATCGTTTACAGGTAGCAAACGAGCGTGAAGTCCACCTGATGGTAAGTGGCCACTGCCACCTATGGATCACTAAGTACCACAAATGCGTTGCTACCCTTAAGGATGTTCGCCTCGTGTTTAAGTATAGCCGGCAACCACGTCTCACTAAACCGAAACACAATAAATTGTTTCACGGAGGATGAGGGTATTGGGAAATCTTAAACTATAGAATAGAGAAATTTCAACCAAGGGTTGATGACTCAAATATTCGCTTAATCTGTGAAGTGGTGTTGTTACTTCCCCGGTAGGACAACTACCATTCTACCATCTGACAAATATACCTAATAATATTTCTTGACTTGAATTGGATATATATTGCGATATAATCCTATATCTACAATTTCTATAATTCGTTAGTGTATTTAGTTCAGTCGATATTCAGAATGTATTGTTACCGCCAAATAATAATCGAAACGGGGTTTCGTTTAACCCGTTTAATTTTCGAAAAAATAAAATTTTCTATCATTTTTACTAAGTTGGTCGAGTAACATTACCACTTAAACTTAAGGTAAAGACAATCATTCAATGCAGTTTTAGGTAAGTATTTTGTCTATGTATTTAATGGTAATTTACCAATAAAGTTCTGTATTAAATTATCTTCGTTTTGTTTCCCGGTAACATTACGTAACACAAGACAGTAACTATATTGTCTGTTGTCTCGAAATGCGAGGTATTCCGGATTTCAACTCGGAACACATACGTATATTCTTTATACTGAGGAATCTTTGCCAGATTCCTTTGTCGCTGTCTCCTTCGTATTTACTGGCACGTTACCAAGAAACCAGTTGAATAAATTAATTAGGGTAACTTAGTCAATTCTAGCGTGTATAAAAATGTAACGTACAATAAAATGTTAACAGCGCCATCTATTATCGCGCTTTAAATTTACATTGAAACAAATAGTAAGGAATTAGTCCTAAGATTTTAACGTTAATTCTGTACATTTTCGTTAAAGTTCAACCTTTTAATTCTAACATTTTCATTCATGGAGTAAATTTGTTTAGGGGTCAAGGTCCAAGACTTTATATTTTCTAAACTAATACTAACGCAGTGTTCACAGTATTCTTGACTAGCTAAAAAAACAACATGTTGTTATTCAGTAACAGTTATAAGCATTACAACAGTCAAGGTAGGGTAGTTGAAGTATGCGTATGTTTACGAGCGAAATCGTAAGGAATGGCTAGTTTAAAAATAATTAACACAACTTGTTCGAACATATGCTGTCCAGGTGTAAAGACACCTGCTCCACGTCGCGAAACTTAATACACAGAGCTAATTCTGAATTTTTTATTATTAAAAAATTTGCAACCCGAGAACTCATGAGACCGCGGTCGGACGACAGATGAGCGAATTGGCTTACGCTCTATTGAATTAAGTACAGTGTGCAGAAAAACACCCTTTGTCCCTAAAACCTAACAGACCTAACCCTACAGCAATCGATTACGTATTAAAGTAAAAAAGAGCCAAATATGAGTTGAATTCGTCTTAAATTTTCATTCAAAAATTTCAAATCTTTCGGTTATTCGTTTATGAGTTTCTTCCACGGATGGCGTTACAGCCAATTTAGATTATTAGATGATTACTAAGTACACAGTAGCGTTGAATCGAAAAATATACTTTGGTGTTAATTATGTAAAAAATATGACATAAAAAAATTTGACATAGTTTATAGTAGACATAGACATATAGTAAATTCTCTATAATAGCGTCCGTTGACACCTTTTGTGTAGGGAACTCTAAAAAATCACACAATTTACTTTTTCCACTCCTTCACTCTCCGTTCATTCATAGCTCAAATTCGTTTTCGTGCCTATTATTCGCGAAGTATATTTTTGTTTCGCAAAAAGTTCTTCGAAGCGTATCGTTCGAAGTTTCTTTTCGGCGAATAAAAAATCTAACAACATTAACTAGACGCCTTTTGTCACTCCGTTCAAATGGCAGTCATTTATTTTTGACAAGTCTAAGATTAACTGAAGAAAGTGCTACTAGCTATGTCACGGTTCCAAGTTTAACTTTTCGTATAATACACACGGGTGCAAAGGAGGCTTTTTTTCGGAACATGTCCACCATAACGTGGGTTTGTTACGTGTATCGATATATATATTTAAATTTTATAGCAAACTCACTAGCATGCAATTAAATATAAAAAAATAAATTTAATAATAATTACAAGAGAATATCCCTATGTCAAAATATATTTAAATTACAATTTTGAAAAAAGTATAGTTAGCTTAATCATATTAGTGGTTTCCCAGTAGTAATATTTTCATCTAAAAGTATTTTTTTTATGAATATTTTCTGCTTTTAAAAGTTTTTTTTGTGAGTTTATTATACTCAGTTTAGTTTGTTTAATTTAGTATTAGTATTTAATGCAAAACTCCCTTTGTTAGGATTGATATAAACATTCTTCTATGCGTATATAAAGTGATACATTTAAAGTAAAACGTAACTCTTCACATGCCGAAATATTTGGTGAAAAATTTTTCGTTTCGTTTTTATCGTTTCTAAGTCGACTAAAATAATGTTTGGCCACTAATTGTATCAACCGTGTGTCAGTTGGAAGAAAAAGAAAACTTTCATTTTTATGCCGTCCGGATTCAATATCGACGCGGCTTGAATGAGTTCGGGGTGGAAAATCGTTAATCATCCCTTTGTTGGATTTTTGTTACGGCCTAACTCGTTGTTCGCTTGTTTGGCCGCCATTTTTCCTTTGCAAAAGGGGCCTTTAGTCTTGACGAATTGTTTTCATAGGAAAACGAGTTCGAGGGTAGATAACCGGTGCGGGATTTTCTGTTATTGTTTTTGGGATTCCATCTCTTGTAATAACACGATTTGAGTGCGCCGTTCTGCTAAACTGATAACGCGTTTATCTTAATATTTTTTTGGGTTTCTGTTCACTGCAGCTTATAATCATTTGGTCCTGTATTTAGGAGAGTAGCGCTAGGATAAGTAAGGTTTTTTTCATTGCGTATTTTTATATTATATATCTAACGTTCACTGGTTGGATGTTAATTACCAAATTATGTCATTCATCACCACTGTGTATGCTTTATTTGCAACCGGCGATGTATTGACAAATCCTTTATTGACTAAGTGATGAATTCTTACATGCAGCTAACGAGCGACCTACCAAATAAATATAAACCTCTCAACAAAATGCTAATACTTAAATTACAAATGTTTAAAAGTTATCAGCGGTCTGAGGTTATCAACACTCATCCCGAACATTTTGTAACGAAATCTGCAAAATAAATACGTGTAATAATATAATATCTTTAATATAAGATGTTTCTATACACACCGAGACTTAAAAAAGTCACCTACATTGAAACGTTGATTTTTGAAATATCAGAATATCGTATCTAATATTTGTGGTATGATGGGATCTTAAAATAGTTATGTAACTTTTCAAATAATTCCTATTTTTACATCTGGTACCAATATACTCTCTGGTTATTTCTGAAAACCCTTCTGCTTCCTCTACCTATGGCTTCTCTCGATCAGATGGCCTCTGCCTAGGCCGATGGGATCTGCCTATTGTTTCTTTAGTTAACACTTACTACTTAACTACTTTTTTGTTATAGCCAACAATAACAAAAAAGTGTTTAAGTAAGCGTTTTTGTAAATCCATTAATGTTATATCGCTTATCGTGTTTCCGCTTGTCGCTTATACCTCTCGCCAAGCCCCATACAACTGTGTCAACAGTCAGATAATTCGGTTGCTCAAAGAGGAATGTTTTCTTATCTTAGCTTCGCGACCGATCGGGCTCTTTGACGAACTTGTAATGGCCAATTGGTGATTAGACGTTTCAAGTTCAGTTCGATTGGTAATGGCTCTTCCAGTTTGAGATTCGTGCTCTTCTAGTTTGAAAGGTTATTACTGATTGGTGGAATTGGTTACTTTGGGATCTGTTTGTATCTTGTGGGCATTTGATCTGTTTTTCTGGTGTGATTTGGTTTCTTATATTCTAGCGTACTCTTCCAGTTTGAGATCCGTACTCGTCTAGTTTGAAAGGTTAGTGGAATTGGTTATTTTGGGAGCTGTTTGTGTCTTGTGGGCATTTTATCTGTTTTTTTGGTCTGATTTTGTTTCTTCCATACGAGTGTTCTTTTTCAGTTTTAGATCCGTGCTCTTCTAGTTTTGAAGGTTATTACTGATTGGTGGAATTGGTTACTTTGGTATCTGTTTGTATCTTGTGAGCATTAGATCTGTTTTTCTCCTGTGATTTGGTTTCTTATATTCTAGTGTACTCTTCCAGTTTAAGATTCGTGTTCTTCTAGTTTGAAAAGTTTTTACTCATTGGTGGAATTGGTAACTTTGGGATCTGTTTGTATCTTGTGGTAGTGTTATCTTGCATGTCAAGATTCGTGCTTTTCTAGTTTGAAAGGTAATTACTGATTGGTGGAATTGGGTATTTGGGGAGCTGTTTGTATCTTGTGGGCATTTGATCTGTTTTTCTGGAGTTATATGGTATGTTCTACACTAGTGTTCTCTTCCAGTTTGAGATACGTGCTCTTCTAGTTTGAAAGGTTATAACTGATTGGAGGAATTCGTTATTTTGCTTCTTTATATACTTAATACTATCCATACAACCAACAATCCATCAGTTTTTATGTCCATTGTTAAAGTAAGTCTTCCTTAATTAATTGACTCCAACCAATCTTATGCAATTGTTTGTTAAATCAAAACTGTAAATAAAATCGTTAAGGGCTAATACCTACTGTTTAAAAGCGTTAAATAAATTAGAGTAATTAAAACAAAGTGTTCTAATTGTACCTTTAGTACCTTAGGATTAATTAAAAATATTCATAAATGGTACTGACCACAGTCTCCACTTGGACGACTTGCCAATTGCTTCAACAAAAAAGGTGCCATCTAGCCACAAAGAGATTCCGTACAGAAATACGCGTTATTTTTTAAACCAGTAGAAACCAGCGAACGTAGGTTTCATCCCAAAAACCGTGTGTAAAGTTTCACTAGTATTTCAATGCACGCAGATAGTCCACAGATTTGGCAGCCCCCGTGCACAGATTAAAAAACGCGAATGGAATTCCTGAATATCTTTTGGCGAGGCTTTGAACTTGGCCGCGTGCGTTGACCTCGCAGTAGCCTCTAGTATACGATTACAGGTGTAATACTATACGGCTATGCTAATTCTAATTATAATTATGCTCGTAATTATAACACGTACTGATTTGTAATTACGTGGGTTGAATATTAAGTCAGTAACATTAATGTTGTGGTAATGTTGATTGAACTTAGTAGTTAACATGTTGTCTTAAATTACAGTTTATGTTTTTAGAGATATAATTTCGCACGGTAGAAATTTAGGTTTGGACTGGAGGTGCTAAGAGATATTTACTGCGAATACATATTTAATTATTAAATTACCAGGAGTCTAGTAATTAATTATACATGAACAGCGCGGGAAAAAATTGCGAATACATTTTTCCTGGCCATGGCACATGGCAAACACAGTTGCCCATGGATCATTTATCTGCAAATACGAAGTCCTTGGCCGTAAACCTCTAATGTTCGCTTCGTTATTAAGCATGTAGCAACCGTCCGTAGCTACGTACGAAAAGTAGATACTATATAAAGGAAACATGAGGTTCTTAACACGAATTTATATGGCTTTACTATGTAATTTGTATTTAATGTATTTCTGTTCAGATCAATCTTGAAATTTGAACATAATACTGGCTTACCACTTAAGTGCTACATCAAAGGCGTAACGCATTTGCGTATCGGTGGACCACGCAATGATGCATTTGAGCTAGGCTTAGTCACTCTAGAATACTGTCATTGTATCGAGTTGATTGTGAAAGTGTTGTAATATATATACATCAGTATTGCCAACAACTAATAGATTAAGTGCCGTCAACATTTCCTAACTACTTATAGTTGCAAAATTTACTCAAAGTGGGCACCCAATATTAAACTGTTTTGTCAAAATGATCAGTTTATCGTATAATAAAATATCATCAAAAGCGCAAAAAAAAACTCCTCCAAAGCCAGAGATGTTTGCGGTCCAATGGTGCTGCAAGTGTCCATAAGCGACGGTGACTAATTACCATCAGCTAGCCCGTCTGCCTTATCGCAAGGTTTAGATATTATATTTGTGTTTTTTTTTCAAGGTTTTAAGGAATCATATAAAAAAAAAACGCCAGCATAAAAATTTAATTCAAAATGCAACCTTCTCTTAAATAGTTCTGTTATTTAGTTAAACTTGGATCCAACAAAAAAAAAGCCTTGTATCACTAATACTATTGGCTAGATATTAATTTTTGTTTTCTAAACGTGCGACTTAATGTTTCCAATCATATGTACATTCCTAGTTTTTAGTTGTGACGAGCAAATCCCCGCGACTATTCCTGCGCAAATACTTTTATGCTTATAACCCTTTAAGGATAGAATTTTCAAAAACTCCTAAATAGTTTCGCGTTTTGTCTGGGAATCTTCTATATAATATAATTGGACCAAGGAATTTTTCCCATAGAAACTTTGCCCCTGTTTTTCACATCCTTACAAGAACACATCTTCCAAGTTTGACTACTATCAGCGGCTTAGGCTATGTGTTAATCCGTCAGTCAGTCATTCAGGACAAAGCATTTTATAAGTAAAGATTTGGTCAGCTAGTGGACAACAGATTTGGGTCTAGAGTAAAATTCGGGATAAAACGTGTAACATATATCGTATATCGGGATAAACGTCTTTGCTTAATCGTTTTTATGTGATTAGCAATAAACGTACAAATTATCACATTTATAATAGAATTGCCAGTAAATGGCTTCAGTCACGCTCAGTCAGTGATATAATAAATCCTATTTACGTCCCGATTGACACCTCGCAACATTTGAGGCCAATGTGACGTGAATCCAAAAGATATCGTATACTTACCTATCTTTTATTTATCATGTCTATCTTTTATTCATTCTGATAAATATGTTTTTTTTTATAAATGTATTGTTGTTTTCGCTTTTGGATTTATGCTATGTGGTGTACAATTAATAAAGAATATAATATATAAATGAATATATTTAAAAAAAAAGTCTCCGAAATCGGCATGTTTGTATGAGGAGAGTTATGAAAGTGGAAGAAGCTAGGCA